>JAIUZE010011268.1:0-20968 GCA_022085475.1 Heliosperma pusillum | reverse complement strand
TCTATATGGTAACCCTGTGTTTTTTCAAATTCTACGTGGTAACCCTACTTTTCAAAGATCACACATGGTAACCCTTAACTCTATTAATACCTATTGGCGTGACCCTCAACTATTTTTTCCGTCAACTTGGCCGTTAAGTATGTGACGTGGCTAATTGAATTATGAGATTTTCTACAAGGTAACCCTCTATTTTATAAAATTTTACAAGGTAACCCTTTTTTTTGTTACGAAAGAAACACTTTTAGAAATAATTTCTTAGTTCCTCAATTTACCATTCTTAGCACGTTTTCTACTCAATTACTTCAAAAAATGTCAACTCTCAATATCATCATCTCTTTAAGGTATCATTATCGCAATTCTCCAAAAATCGGATTCGATGATTAACAAATAAATTCACTATTAAGCTTTAAATCATATGTTTACAAATGAGTCCACATTCCTCAATTGTATACAACTTTCTTACGCCAATTTGTAGAATAACTGAAATGAGTTAGTGTTAGTTGTTTGCAACATTTCAGTTTTGGGGTATTAATGAGGTTTCGAAAATAAAAGTTTTTATAGTAAATGAAACCAATGTACCAAATTTGGGATTGATTATTTCAATGCTCAGTATAGAAAACTTTTACTTTGACATTTAGAAAATTTTATTAGGAGTTTTTTTATATAAAGCAAAGTTCGTACTATATTTTCTTTTAAAACTCGGTTAATTGAAAGATAATAAAGATAGATTTGATAATTTTGGGTGTAATTGAGTAAAAATGTAGAAAAAAGATTAATTAAGGAATTATATTTTTGAGCATGTGTGATTTCTAGAAAAAGGTAGGGTTATCTTGTAGAATTTAAAAAATTAGAGGGTTACGTTGTAGAAAATATCATAAATCAATTGGCCACGTCACATACTTAACGGACAAATTGACGGAAAAATAGTTAAGGGTCACGGCAATACGTATTAATTGAGTTGAGGGTTACCATGTGTGATCTTTAAAAAGTAGGGTTACCACGTAGAATTTGAATGAAAAAACACAGGGTTACCATATAGAAAAACCCAAAATAAATAACATGTTTTTGGATTTTTGAATTTTTAATTTTTATGGATTTTTTATTTTTAAAACACACAATGCATAAATAAACACACCACATAAATAAAGACTCCTCCCCCAAACCTAAATGTCACAGTGTCCTCAATGTGACGCTACAGCACAGCAATCACAAAACATATCCAACAACAACCTAAAGGACACATCTAACAAAAAGGAAGGGGAAATAAAACTAAAGAGAATGCAGTAAAAGAAAATACAAGGATAGATGGTACCGTTTAAAAATCCCGCATGATCAACTAAATTTTAAGGATCAATGGCCTTATCTTGCACAATCAAAACAACTTAGTTCCCTCAAAAGTCGATCAAAAATCTGCGCATGTGCTAGACAAAAGCATAAGTAGCACCAAGAAATAATATGATCAAATAAAATATTGCGAGGGACCGTCGCAACTTATCATTCTCATGGGACTTCATCAAACAAAGTCCATGACCAGTACAAGGTAGAGTATCAAAAATTAGTATAAAGGGAAATAAAGTGGTTTATTACTTCTCAAATCAGTCTCAATGTGAAAATAATAAAATACCTCAACCTATTTAGGATTAATCATTACTCCATACACCTCATTGCTCTCCTCCTTGTGTCGTGATCTTATGGTAACATAAATGGTGTTGGAGAAGGTAGGAATCTCAAGAGCAGTCATGTCCAAAGAGTTAGCAAGGCAATCAATAATAGGAGGATCAACAACGTCGATCATATTGCAAGTGTCTTCTACAGAGGGATTATTAAGTGAATTGTCTAGATTGAACGTTATTGTATCATCTCCCACCATTAGTGTGAGTCTTCCATTCCGAACATCTACGAACGCCCCTGCTGTGTGAAAGAATGGTCGTCCTAAGATGATAGGAGTTCGATTATCCTCCACCATATCTAAAACAATAAAGTCAACTGGGATAAAACATTTCCCCAATATAACTGGCACATCCTCTAAGACACCCATAGGACGCTTAATCGATCGGTCAGCAAATTGTAGGGTCGTATTAGTGACATTAAGTTTACTTAGGTTAAGCTTTTTACATATAACATACGACATCACACTAACGCTAGCCCCTAAGACACATAGGGCGTTATCAATACACAATGGACCTATTATAGAAAGAATAAAAAAACTCCATGGATCTTTTAGCTTTGGCGGTGATTGACTTTGCAACACGGTGCTGCACTCCGCAGTGAACGCAACAGTCTCAAGTTCATTAAAAGACCGCTTCCTTGTTAATATCTCCTTCAAAGACTTTGTATAAGCCGGCACTTGAGTGATCAACTCGGTAAATGGTACAGTCACTTGCAAGTTCTTGACTACCTCTATAAACCTCCCAAATTGTTGATCTAACTTGAACTTATGTAGTCGTTGAGAAAAAGGGATAGCAATTTTAGTGGGCTCGGCTTCTTTCATTTCTTTTTCTACACTTCTGCCTTCGTAGACTGGTCTTAAGGTCACACGATCGAGTTTTTGATGTACTTGATCTAGTGAACCAAAGACCGTAGATTTTTCTTTCTCAGCACAGGACACTCGATCGAGTATAGGGTTCACTCGATCGAGTGTCTTTAAGAAGGGCGATTTTTCAGCTTCAAAGGAAGACGCTCGATCGAGTACTGATGAACTCGATTGAGTGTCGTTAAGACGGGGTGATTTTGCTTCGGCTTTATCACTCGTGTTGATACCGTATTGGCTTGGCAACACCGGATTCTTATACTGGGCCCCACTCCTCAATATTATTGATTTTACTAGTTCATGTGGGAGTTGTCCTTGAGAAGGGAGATTTCCCAGTTGCCTTTGTGGATTTTGAGTTGCCAAGTGGGCAATTTGAGTATCCACCATCTTATTGTGAGCAAGCAATTGAGAGATTTGGGCATCTTGCTTTTGTTGTATCATGAGGCTTTTTTGCAACATGGCTTTCAATTCTGCCATATCATTATTTGGACCTGCTTGGGGTGGAGCTTGTTGAAAGTTTTGACCTCCTTGACGGTTATAATTACCTTGTTGAGAATTTTGATTTTGAAGAATCACATAGAAGGAATCTTGTTGCTGAGGTGGTGGCGGCGTAGGATTTAGAACGTTTTGACTTCGATATGAGAGGTTTGGATGCTCTCTTGTCCTTTCATTATAGAAATTAGAGTACATTCTACCTTTCTTAAAGGATTGAAAAGCAAGTACTTGATCAACCGTACTCATACACTCAACCGCATTATGTCCCACGGTACCACATCTCTCACAAGTTGGCTCTTCTTGAACCATGGCATGAACCGTTTGCTTATTTTCCAAAGATTGTGTATTTTTCAATTTGGCAATTTGGGCAATCAATGCCTCCAACTGGGCTGCAACGACACTATCTGAACTACCCCCTCTCACATTACCCTTAGGGTTACCATACTCAGCAGTGTGAGTAGTTATCTCATCAATTAACTTCCAGGCATGAGCATCGGTTGTATTATTTTGAAACCTCTCATTAGCAGCAGAATCTAGCAAAGCTCTTTGATAATCATACAACCCATTATAGAATTGGATGCATAGAAACCAAGTCTAAAAACCATGATATGGGACAGATTTGACTAGTTTCTTGAAGCGAACCCATGCCTCATGTAAGTTTTCAGTGGGACCTTGCTTGAAACTTGTAATTTGAGCCCTTATGACATTGGTTTTCTATGGTGGGAAGTACCTCTTGTAGAAGGCAAGATCTAGGGAAATCCAATCAGTGATACCCAATTCTTCCGTGTCTAATTCACCCAACCAATCCATTGCCCCATCCCGTAGAGAGAGGGGGAAAAGAACCAGCTTCACTTGGTCTGTGTTACTCCAGCTTTTAAGGGAATTGAGCAACAATAGTTAGTGAACTTCTACATATGTTTCGCAAGATCCTAAGTAGAACCTCATCCAAACATACTTCTCTCCAACAAATTGATGTAAGACGGGCGCATCTCAAAAGTACCATCAGCTGTAGTAGGGAGTTTGAATTCTTTGGGGATGGATGAAATGGTGGGTTCTGCGAAAGGTACGAGCTCGGACTTGAGAGACATGGGCATAAACTAACACTAAAGAAAATGATAAAAACGGTCACAAGGAACTACAGTTCCTTGAGACAAAAAAAATAAACTAAATTAAAAACAAACAGAAAATTGTTGCCTCCCCGGCAACGCTGCCAAATTTAATAAGGGTAAAGTCGCGTTCCCTAAATCAAAATAAACCTAACTTAGTACTAACTAATAGTCAGTGATAAGTAAGGTATCGAATCTACAAGGAGGCGTTAATAATCTATTTGCTAAAACTAAGCTCGTCTTAAGGTAACAATTTCTGGGTTTTGGTGGTTTGATTAGCTATAACTAATTGCAATAAAGTAAAACACGAATTCAATAAGATTAAATGTATAGGGTCTCAGATTCACTATATATGTTATCCGGGGATATAATCTAATCAATTAAAATGTCAATTAAGTTGTTTAAGGTTATAAGATCGGTCGATTCAATTATGCCCTTTAGATCTAGATTTAACATGCGATCGCTATCATTAAACTAGTCTATCCAATTGTCGCTGCCTATATTAGTCTTAACCCGGTCGGCGATAATCCTAATTCACAAGAGTAATTAATTAACTCTGATCAGTAAAAATCAATTAACTAGAACTAAGACAACAATTGAACAACAACTTATGCAATTTAAAATCAAATCATAAATCAATCCCCTTCTAACAACCTAGATCCCCTTCAACCCTAGATTAAAGAATTAGTTACTCGTAATAACTAAATTAACAGCAATTAAACTCATACAAGACATAATTAAGAGCATAAAAAAGATAACTAACAAAGCAATTGAAATAACTAAAGATTAAAACTTGAATAACAACGTAAAGTAGTAATTACCGATCACAAGAAGAACTAAACACAAGATCATCTGAATGTTTAAGCAATACGATAACTAATTATAACTACTAGGTTTTCTATTTTTTTTCTAAGTAATAAAAGCATAAGAAATAACAAGGAAAGAGTCTTAATTTATATTACACAATAATCCGATATTAAAGAGTTTTAGGACGGATTCCCAGGGATACTCGATCGAGTATTGGGATACATGATCGAGTATTGGGATACTCGATTGAGTATTTTGCTTGCGACTTGATCGAATTTCCAAATACTAGATCAAGTGTTCTTGATAAACACCAGCTCTTTCTTCTCGCGACTCGATCGAGTGTATGCATACTCGATCGAGTGACTCTGTAATGCTCCCATCTTCACTACGTTCCTTCTTAATTCTTCTTGGTCTCCGTGCATATCGACTCCGCGGTGTTCATTATCATCAAATTGTTTCGCGAATGTATCTAACTTGCATTAAAACACCAAAAGGCGGCAGTATCGACATTCTAGCAATAATAGCATTTAATCGCTCATTTAGGCACTAAAAACCGTCACTAAAGTGACTAAGGGGAGGCATAAACATGTATATAAATATGACTCATCAATGTGCATTTCTTTTCTTGAAAATCGCTTATGTATCAAAAATTCAAATGCTTCTTTGTTGAACATTGAAAATGCATACTAAATTTCGACGCACACCTTTCAAAGCAGAGAAAATTATAAATAAAGTTTCCTAACTATTTTTTGACCGTGTAGAGCACGCATGCGTGCAATACATTGCATAATGTATCTAAATTAGATATAAATATTTGATTTGATATGCACTTTGACGTGCCACTAAAATCATTTTGTCAACAAACTTTTATTCTTCTAACTTCGTCTTTATATATCTTGTGAAGGTGGTATGAGTAAATGAAGAAGTATTTTGCGGGATTCAACAACACTTGAAGAGAAAGTGTGTGACACCGCGCGATAATGCAATAAAATAAACACATAGATTTGCAGCAGAAATACAAGATTTTAAAAAACCTTTAAAGGCAAAACCACGAATGTAACTATAATATAATACCAAACCTTAGTTTAATAAATCATTTATACAAATTGTAATACAAGGGATCTGGGATCCCTTGATAACTACACAGTTAAGATAATAAAAACTACGATAGGCAACAACGCTAAGGGTGAATCACTGTAAATACAACGCTCGCTAGCCCACTCGTCAAACCCCCATACAACACCAACATGTAACCTGTTCATTCATGAAACATGAATGCCATGGTCAGTGGGGAGTAACTCGGGGTTCTCCCAGCCATATCACATTAAAATAAACATAATTAGAGCATGTAAACATACATCATCATACGTATATAGATATCATGGTGATTACAGCAATAACATTTCATAGTAACGATATAAGCATGTGAGGAGTAACCGTGATATGATCATCATGTAAACTATGACTAAGGAAGACTCACCTTAGCAAGTATATTGCTACTAACGACTTGCATCTCACCTCTAGTGACCATATAGTCGAAGAGGCTGGAGACATGACAGACAAGATAATAATAGGCATCCAACAATCCAATACACATCCAACAACCATCATGCGAATCAAACATACTCTCACGGTAAATGAAATGCACTAGCATCTGTACTTTGCAAGACAGGTCAAATGTAAGTCCATAAGATAAGGCGTTTCCCTTAACCATATGCGATAAGACATTTCGCATACTCATGACCAAGATGAACAAGTTCACGAGATAAGGCGTTTCCCTGAATCGTATGCGATAAGGCATTTCGCATACTCATGACTCTAATCCTTCAAGTAGCACTACGATAATAGTATGGTCCTAGTATAAATATGGCCAGACTCTCAGGACAAGGCATGTACTCAATTCGACATGGCTAGGCGTGCACACATCCAAGACTCGGTCGACAAAACGGAAGCCGAGTACTCCAAATCCGGCAGTACGACCAACGGCAGAGGCAGAAAGAGTACAAGCACCATCTTCCGGCTAAACTACACGGAAGATGGGATATAGATTAAAAAATCAAGTACACTAAATGCAATGACACCACCTCGCAAGAATACAACGTTTGACGAACGGGTCAATCAAAGCTAAGTGTTTGCCTCCAAACAACATTTTCATATTCCCACTAGCATACAATACAATGTACCTTTATCGCTCCGACATAGAGTCTAACGCGTATAAGGGTACAAACGGGAAATGAGAGTTCAATATCATCTAATAATCAAGACTCAACCGATTATCCAAGGCATACATGACTCAAGTAGGGGACATATCCAAAAACCATTACAAAACATGTGAAATGGGCATGTGAGATATTATATGGTTCATACATAGAGATTTTTTTGTCATTTCATAAGATTACATAAGAAAAGGAGGAGAAAAGAGCTTCAGGGGTCCCTGGCCGGTCAGCTAACCGACGGGCGGCCAGCCGACTGGGCGACCAAGCATACTCCAAAACGTTCACAAAAGACAATGGGGGCTCCCATCCGATCAGCCTACTGGCGGCTGGTCGGCCGGCTGGGAACCCAGGCACTTCACCAAAAATCGTCCAAACAATCAGGTTGTTCCCAATCGTTCGGCTGACCGGCGGCCGGTCGGCCGGCTGGGACAAAGGAACACTTCGAGAAATTAACAAAAACTTACAGGGACTCTCATCCGGTGGGCTGACCGGCGGGCGGCTGGGACCCTTCCTTGTCCGAAAATCCTCCAAAATGAAGTAAGGGGCTACGAAAATCAACCCTCAAACCCACATTTAAGTATCCAAAACTGAAACCCATTTACATTACCAACATCAAACCATCACTAATCATCATTCCTCACAACATATGAGTATCATATCACTTAATCAAACAATAAAGAGGTAATAAATTTATCATTACTGACAATGAAGCATACTTACATGGTAAGAAAGGAAGTGAGCATACAAATTACTAATTTCCACCATATTAATTCAAGTGAAACATAACTCGTCAATTCAACATGTAAGAATCATAGGTTTATATCAATAACTAACAAAGAAATCGTCTTTCTCATAAATACTACCCTAAAACACATAGAAAGCACATAAAAATGCGATATCGAGTAACCCGTCAACATAACCTTATTAGCACTCCAAATAATGAAATCCTCAAGCAAGCCAACGATACCAACGGATTCCTTGAATCAACTCTCCAAAATTCCACCTTTTAATGGCAATTAACATGACAAGAAACTCAAACCGGAATTCTGGAAAAAAAGGTCTTAAAGTAAAGTTAAAAGATTTAATCTTTTCTTACCTATAAATAAAGAGGACGGTGATAGGATTCCGGAACACTAAACGGAATTAAATTCCGTTAAGAAACGAAGAAATTATGCCTTTATAAAAAGTTAGAGGAAGATGATATTTTATAGTATGAAAAATAAGAGAAGAATGAAAGGAGAAAATGGTGCAAAAAATCATGAAGTTTTGTCGAGAGACAAAAAAATGGCATCCGTCTTAAACTTTTTGGGTTATGGAGGTTTTGAGTTGATGAGGAAGATGAAGAATGCTGAAAAATGAGGAGAAATGTGAAGTTTTATAGTGGGTTTCTTTTGAGAAAGTGATAAGTAATATGCCGAATATTCAAGGTGGGGTTTTACCCACTCGTATTTTTGAGTATATTATGATTATGGGCTCACAACGCACTGAAGTGTGATGGTTTCTACCGAACTCAAGTAGATTCAATTTAACATTAATTTAAAGCTACGAAATCATAAATTATCGATTTAAAATATTTTAACCAATAAAAGTAAAAGAGAATTTTATAAAATTAACGACTTTAGTAAATACCCATTATTATAAAATCGGGGGTGTTACAAAGTGACAAACTCCATTTGAAAGTAAACTTTATAGCCTTAATGTTAGAATTATTTCAGAACTTTTTTTGCTTAGAATGATACTCCATCCTATTCTATATTATCTTCCACATTTGTTTTTGACAAAAATTTAGTGGAAGAGTAATATGTGGAGGAAAATGAAAGTAGGAGAGAGAATGTGGGGTTGCATGTTATCATAGCCACACATGATTGACTAATAAGAAAAGTGGAAGATGTTAGTGAATTTGTTATTTTAGAAAATATGGAAGATCATAGAGAATAAGAGGAAGTATAAAGCAATCCTACATTATTTAGTTACACGTGATCGCAGATATAAAGCCAAGGAGCAATTTCATACCAATATCAATGTGAATGATCAATATTGAAGCCACAAAACACAAACGATGAACCAAAGTAGCCAAAATAAGCTAGAGTATTCCATTGTTAAGGACTTCATTCATTGTAAGGTACTGTAATTTAGATTTTTATTTTTTAATTTTGTTAATAGAGTAATGTAGATTTTATTATGTTTATGATTCATGGAGTTAGTATATTTTGCTATACTCAGATTATCAATGGATAAAGCTGTATAATGCAAATACTCCATAGTTGTTCTTTTGTTGCCTAGCAATTTAGTAAGGAATATAGAGTTAGAAGGTATAGGACACAAACTAATAAATAATACCTCTTCGTCTATAAGGATCGTGTCGACGTAAATTAGTCCATTATTGGCAAGATGGTTTCGAACTTCCCATAGGCGTGAAACTCTGACCTTGATTTTGCCTTTTTTCTTAGTTTCATTCATCTCATTGATAATCACAAAAGAGTTTGATCTAGAAGATGCCATTGTGGTACTTAATAGAATTGCGCAGAAATTGACACGATTTTTATAGGTGTACAATATTGAATATTAAATGTCTTTATTTATACTAATAATCGCTGTTGTTATCCTATTATAACTCAAATTGTGAGTCAATATTTATCAATTAATAGAATTGTTAATCTAATAGGTCTCTTATGCCTAGAGCTCTTATTCGTACAGTTGTGGCAATGAACCCCTATTGGGATTATTATTTCTGATATTATATTAGAGAGGTGGGAGAGCTTACAATTGTTAAGGTTTTTAGTTAGGAATATCAATCTAAAAGATTCAGTATGCTTGTAGGTCTCAAGTTCCTAGAGTAGTGGAAGGGATAAGACTTATGACGGATGCATTTTAGTAGAGATAGATTGTTTGTTAAGAAAAAACAGCCGTGTAAACTTTGGCAACAATGTGTATAGTCAGATAAAAATAATTAATAATTATATATTTGTTGTAGACTCCATTATCTAATCATATAAATTTTATATAATTTATCTATATTTTTAGTTTGTAAAAGTTGGATTCTATCACATCGTTCGAAATTCAACTTTTAATGTGAGGGCTCGAAAGTTATTTGCTAAAGTTGGACTCTCTGTAATGGCTTGAAAATTTCATGTTTTAATTATATAAAGGCAAATTTAATGAAAATAACCCAACCTTTGTCAAGTCTTCCAAAAATAATCCAACCTTTCAACTTAAACAATAATAATCCAACCTTTACATTTTCGTCACAAAAATATCTCATCACTCAACTAAATTGCATATTTTTTTTCTACAAATTAAGGAATAATATTATGTAAAATTACTTTAATAAATCTTTAAAATTTGATAGGATATAAAGAAAATATTAATCATAATCAGATTTTTTTTTTTTGTAAAATAGATAGAATAATTAAAACAAACCATATCTTCACCCTCATAAATTTATTTATCTCAGTTGATAAGCATTCAACCACATGAGAATACCATGTAAATAGTACATTAACAAAATCAACTAGAGGGAGAATTTTTAAAAGTAAGAAAACCCATCTTGATAAAACTTTAAAGGAAAACCTTTTTTATTTTCAGAAAATATAAAAAATGTAAATTTTTTTATATTGATTAATCTTTTTTTTCCATACAAAATATCATTCCTTAATTTCTACAAAAATGCAAGATAGTTGAGTGGTGAGATATTTTTGTGATGAAAATGCAAAGGTTGAATTATTATTATTTAAGTTGAAGAGTTGGGTTATTTTTGGAAGACGTAACAAAGGTTGGGTTATTTTCGTTAAAGTTGCCTTATATAAAATGATAGAAAATTCATGTTTTAATTATATAAAATGAGACTAGATTTAATGCCCGTGCGAAGCACGTGCCTAATTGTATGATTCTTAAGAGTACGTATGTAATACTTCATGCGTGGTGTGCTTCTGAAGAGATCCATTTATAGGCTTAAAATCTGACTAGTACTTAAAGGTAGGGTTGAGCAAAAGTGGGTACCCGACCCTGTTTTGAAAACTGGTCCGGGCACCCGGTTTCAAAAACCAGAAATTCCGCAAACCTGAACCGCTCCTGTTTAAATCCGGTTAACCGGTTTTTTTGAATATTTCAACCCGGATCCGGAAACCGGTTAACCGAACCGCTTTTAAAAAAACCTGTTTTGGGCTAAAACTTCTAATTACAGTTTTTTCATCAATCTACCATTCCGCCCAATTCATTATGTTTTGTGAAATTTAAAACAAATAACTTCATACAAAAAGTTACCCATTGTCCATAGATAATAAAATCCAAAACACCCTAACATAATAGTTAGATAGTAAGAGGAGGCATAGAGTTTGTAGAAAACTGGGGTTATTGATAATAGTTAGTATCCTGTGTACCGTTTTTTTTTAAACCGGTTCAAAATACGGGTTCCGGTTTTCACTTTTCCAAACCTGAAACCGAACCTTTTTTACTCCAAAAAATGCGGTTCAGGAGCCCGGACCGGAAAAAAAACCCGAATTTTCGGGTCCCTAAATTCGGGTTTCGGTTCGGTTTCGGTTTAAAAAAGCGGTTCGGAATTTTTTGCTCTGCCCTACTTAAAGGGATTCAAAGTACTACTCAAATTAACAAAGTGCACTTTGGTTATCCATGCAAAAGAACTCAAAATTTAAGCGTGCTTGACAAAGAGCAGTCTTAGGATGAGTGACCTCCTGGGAAGGTTTTCGGGATGCGCATAAGTGTGGACAAAATGCACTAGAAAGAACCTGTGTTGATATGTGGGCCATGTACACAGCCTGACAAGCTACCGTAAGTGACCGCTCCCGACCTAGGGTTTGGGTCGGGGTGTTACAAGTGGTATCAGAGCAACCATGCAACTGTGCGGTGAGCATGTGGTCCGGAGTACCCGGGTTACCCACCTAGCGGGGAAGGATTCCGGGAATGCATGGTTGCGGTTAGATGCTACCAGGCGCAACGAGGACGTTGCGTTCTTTAAGTGGCTTTATTCTATAATGTATAATGGAAGAGAGATCCTAAGTAGTAAGCACTAAATAGATCCATTGGTAGACTTAAAATCTGACTAGTGTTTAAAGGGATTAAAAGTACTACTTATATCAACAATGTGCACTTTCTTTTATGGTTATCCATGCAAAAGAACTCAAATGCACGGGAAAAGACCTGTGTTACACACCCCCACTTAAAATAAATTATAAGATTTAAATTAAAATAAAATAAATTCGTTATAATTTTATAAATTATAAATTTCTAAATTTTTATTATTGTTACTATTATATCATATATTAAAAAAGGACTTAACGCACCCCATATAAAAAAAACCTTAAACTGATATTATTAAGTTGGTGAAAAAAAACCATTTAAATAAGTTGAGAAAAATTATATAGTAAATTGTAATCATTAGTTTTATGGTAATTTTTTTTCCCATTAAATATACATTTTGTATCTTTACTAAATCCTCTTGATTAGTTCAGAGTTCATTTTTTTTTTCTCATATCGAAATACAATAAAGTGTATGACCATTTAATAACGAGTCAATTCAAAATATACACTCTGTAATCTATAAATACTATAAAAAGGCATGACAAAGAAGTATACATGGCATCATACATTGCAAAGCCTTAGTTTAAACAAGTACTCTCCGTAAATCTGGCTTAGTGAAAGGAAAAACAAAATAAAAATTGATGGGCAAAAATAAAAAGAATAATTGAAGAAAAAATATTAATTACTATACTCCGTATATGCAACGATTCTTCTTCTAAACGGATTCAACATCTCTTTTCTACGTCTCTCTCAATTCAAATCTATTAATAAATTGCTTAAACCTTATTCATCTTCCTTCATATTAAAATTGTTAAACCTTTTTCATTAATTGAACTAATGAATTACTTATTTAACCAAAGACGTTACAGTGATACCACATAACCATACCCTCCTCCCCTTCGGATGCCCATATTATTTCTTGCCATCCGTGGATGTCCAACCACTACTACTATCATATTTCCTCAGGTAAGTCTTCTTTTCCGTTTTTTCCGCTTTTCCGTATTTAAATTATTTTTTAGCTGTATAAAATTTAGATATGATCTTCCATAATCAATCCAATTTTACCTCTTCCGTTCATCATATGATTTCCTTAGGTGAATGTAGAATTAGCTTTCCTTGCTCTTATCAGTTCTTGAAAGGTTGATATCAAAGTTTTAATTCTAACGAATGTATTTTTTGAAAATGCAGGGTGATCATGATTAATTAGATGAAAACTCCGAACTATGTAAGTTTATCACAATGATACCCGCCTTCTGTCTCTCAAATTTATTAGAGAATTTCTTTTCAACAATTTGATTTTTTTTTTAAAATTGATATATTTTTTTTCTCTTATGCACTGATACAACTCATGTTCAACTTGTATCTTAATTTTGTATATGAAATTTTACGGGATTGTTGGATTTACCAACGTGTTACTCCCTTTGCTTACCTTTCTTTGTTCTTTGTGACACTGGTTATAATGTCTAAACACAATTTTCCATTAATTTAAAATGGACCTTTTATTTCGATGTCGAAATTTGGAGGGGAAGAGATGGTGAGATTGGAAAGGATCTAATTTCTTTTGTTTGGTAAAACATTGGTGAAGGAACTTGGAATGGTGGAGGATCTAATTTCTTTCATTTCCTTCTACTAGCCAAACAACAAAAGTAAACATTTGGAGGGAAAATTCTCTTCCTTTCACTTACCTCATTTCCTTCATTTATTTGTAACTAAACAAGGCCTATGTTAATTTTTCTACCCTCTATGGTTTTAATGTGCAACTCAAAAACAGAGAATGACTTGATAGAACATACTATTAATATTATCATATGGGTTGGTTTGAGTGTCAATACTTTAAGGGAGCGTTTGGTACCGCGTAATTGATTTTATTTTCATGATTTCAATTTTAGAAATCTAAATGTTTGAATTCAATTCCAAATCCAATTCTAAAAATTTGTTTGGAGATCACTTGGAATTCAATTTCTCAGTCCCGTTTGGCAAACTCATGGAATTGGAATTGGAATTGAGCGGGGCGGGTATGGACCAAAATCACCAAGAAAAACAAATTGTGACGGAAAATATTTGCGATTAGAAAAAAACTCATAAAATAAAATTTGGTATGAAATTTACATTACAAAAAAACATAATAAAATAGTGACGGAATTGAAATGACTATTATATGGTAGGAATTTGAGAGACCCAAATTTTAACTAGGTTGGAATTGGTAAGGAATTGAGTCCAATCCAATTCCAAATTCTAACAGTTCCCAAACGCTTGAAATGTCTCAATTCCAGAATTCAATTCCAATTCAAAGTTCCCAAACATACCAACTTGGTTAGTTTCTAAATGTCAATTAGTGATAATAAAATTGAGAGTAACTTGTGCAAAAAGTAAAGTTAGGCTAGAATTGTTCTGAAATTTAGCTTGGGTAAATATTTTGGTTTACGAGTACTGACTACGGAGTATATGGTACTGACTGGTTTCTTTTCCATCATTCAGAATTTCAGATTACCAACTTCTTATGTTTTTGCAGTATTTGAGGCTATAAAATTCGCTGGCAGTTGCACCTCCATGCCTTTATGGGCCTCAATAAGATTTTGCTATCAATATCAATAACTAATTGCCAATCCTCTAATGCTTATTCACATTCTTCTTTTCAGGTTGGTAATTGCATATGATGGCGATGCCTTTGTGCGATCAATCATTTGAGTTATTTATCAAGTGTGTCTTGAAGCATGGTCATGAATTCATGATGGAAGTCAAGTCAATTTATTAGTCTTTATGATTCGAATTTTGAATTCCTCCACCAATTTGAGGGTTGAAGGTGAGGTTTTGAGACTTCTAATGTATTAGTTTTATGTGTAGAGATCTTTTATACGCATGATTTATACAATAAGAATCACATTTTATATGTCATTGCTGTAATGAATAATTGGTATAACCTTTTTGCTTAAAATAATATGAACTTCTTCATGGCAAGTGACATGATGTTGCATTGGCAACATTTTATTGTAATACACACAGAGTTCTAAACATCTAACTGGAACTATGATTCTGCTTGTAGCTGCAAATGTTTAGTCATGTCATTAAACCATCCGGCTTTCACCTATGTTTATCTTGGAAAATACGAGTATTATTTATAATTTGTCACAACTATATAAGGAAAAAAAAATGATGTAACAAGGTGAAATATATACATTTTTTAATAGTAAAAATCCTTTGAATGATAAAATATTACGCCCTAAGCTGTCACTTTTTAAAAAAAAAAACCCTGATAGGTAACATCATATCAGGAAAAACTACATTTTATCGCAAAATGGTTACATTTGATCGTCTCAATTTCAGACGAAAAAAATCTGTTTGAAACAAGAATTTGCCATCACAAAATGATTTAAGACTAGAGGATCAGAGTCGCCAATTTTCACTATCATATATGCGTAACATTGAAGCGCTAACGTAACTCCGTGATTTTTTACGGGTAATAAAACGTGTTAATAACTAAAAATAAAACTTCTATATATACCTAAATTTATTATCATTACTTATAAGACTCTTTGTACAAAAAGGCTACACATACACAATGTGTATGAAAAAGTCATACACAACCAATAAAAAAGTGACATGTGGCAAACTCAAATTAGCCTTTTTTAGTTAGTTTAAGGTTAGGTTAGTCGTTTAACATATGTAATACACATGTTAACTATATTTATGGAAAACTTTTGATTCTTTGTTATATATGGAATTTTTTTTATTTGTTAATACATTTGGATTAATGACATTATTATTATTATTATTTTTATTATGCAGGTCGCACGCAGCTTTCATTATTATTATTATTTTTTTTTTATTATTTATTTTCGCACGTTACGTTATGATTTATCAGTGTAATTTTTTTTTAAAATAAATAATTTCGTATTTATGTTGACAGTATTTTTTTTAATCATTGTATTTATTTGTTCGTAATATATAAAAAAATACAAAACGGACCCAATTAAATTCATTCACAATCCCCTAATTGGATTTCATCTTAAATGAATATATTATTGACCATAATTAATTCCAAAATAAATATACTATAAAAATAAACGAAAATCTTGATGATTCCTAAATTATAGCCTTAATTGAAGCCACTAATTAGTTTCCTTAATGGAGTGTTGGGTGTCAATTTGAATTATAAAATTTTAAAATTGGCATGAAATTTGAAAAGCTTATCCATAATTTGAAAAATATTAACCTTAACCTCAATTTGACTTTTTTATATAAAAAAATGAAAAGCAGTTATTGTATTGAATTTGATTTTTAAATATCAGTTGATGCGGATTTGAAACTTAAAATGTTAACTTTTGCAATTGGTTATTTGAGGTTTTGAAACTTGATTTTATTTAAAAGGTGTTTTTTCGTTTGAGATTAACATAAATATCGCCAAATTAGATTTTTTGAATATAACGTGTACTTAGTTAACAAAAATTGGCGTCAAACTTTATTTGTGGTTTGGCTTTGAATTTAGGGGTTAGGGTATTTAGGGTTTAGGGTTTGGGGTATTTGGGGTTTAGGATTTAGGGTTTAGGGTTTAGGGTTTAGGGTTTAAGATTTAGGGTTTAAAACCGACTTATAATGTAAACAAGTAGTCAGTTATACAAGTCATGGCTTAAAACCAACATTTTATGTAAACATGTACTTAGTTATACTGTTCACATCTTAAAAGCGACATTTTATGTAAACGGTTTGTTAGTTATATCGATCATAACTTAAAACCGATATTTTATGTAATCGGGCACTTAGTTATATCAGTCATGACTTTAAACCGACTTATTATGTAAACTGGCACATAGTTATATGGATCATAGCGTAAAATCGACATTTTATGTAAACGGGCACTTAATAAGTGATAAGTGATATTTTGTACTGATTTATCCCCCGTTTTAGCTCGATTTCTATACGATTTATGCACTTTGTTGAGTGATTAACGAGCTAATATTGCTATTCTAGTTGTTTTGCGTATTTTGACTCGTTTTATAGGAAATGAAGCGGTTTTGCTATATTTTCCTACTTTATGGAGCAAAGGCACTAGAATACGAGTTTTCAAGGAACCGATGATAGCCATCTCACGATTTGACTACGATTCCGCTACATCCTTCCTCGAATGGACTCAATTTGGATTTTGACTTTGAACTTCAAAGGGAAACATCAACCCAAGTCAAAAGAAGACTAGCCCAAGCCCAATTTCGTATTGCATTGACCAAGACCAAAGCATAGGATTCCGTGCCCAAGAGACAAAATTGGAAAAGACGGAAGATTCCATCTTGCACACTTACCCGATCGGATTTCCTTATACCCGATCGGGTATGTCTGCAAATGGACGTTACTTAGTTCTTCTTCTACCGAGCTTAAATGAGTGATTAAATGCTTTGACTAGGGTATGAATTTGGACGAGAGATCAGCAGCCATGCAGCCCTATAAAAGCCAATGATCATCACAACAATTAGAAATCAACTAGCATGCTTATCATCAACTTATCATCAACTTACATACTTTCATACACAATTTAGAATACAATAATCTAGTAGTTTACTTCTTTCATACAAGTTTTAGAATATAGTTTATGCAATTTCTTAGTGTTTCTCTACTGTTTTTATAAGCTTTTGTTATTGGGTTGGATAATTGTTCTTTACTTTATTTCCTACATAATTTGCATTCCAATTTCGCTAATTCTCTATTCTTAATTTACTTATGCAATTTTCATCATGAACCTTAATCTATTTAGTCTTATTCTCATAGTATTGTTGTTAGAAAATCAATGTAAAAGCAATCTAGTTGAAACTAAAATATTGTCTATTATGCCATCTTTTACTATGCCTAATCATATAATCCTAAAAATTGTCATTAGAATCATTACTAGTATAATCACCTTAATCACTTTAGTATTTATATTTCATAGTTTAATTTCCTACATCTTTTTCTTATTAATTTACTTAATCACATAACCACATAAATTAGATATAATATTGTAAGATTATCATGGTGTAAATAAAATAAATAGAGTTGTGATATTGAAATGATTTACTAGCTAAAATGAATTATAAGAAGAGTAGATACCAATTGAACCACCTAGTTGTTTCTTCCTTTGGTCGTGTCAAATTCTATAACTTTGTTTAGCGGCCATAAACAATTGTTTGTATTAGTCAATTTCCGTCTTTATAACGAGAGTTGGGATGGGAATTAGGACTGCCAATAGGGGTTTAGTGACCTAACCATGCTGAGAGGACGTTAGGACCCACTAAAAAGTCGGTACGAAACCGAAAGGAATATACCGCTACAAGGCTTAGACAATCATAGTAATTCTAATGTTGGTATCAATGAAACTTTTGAGTCGTTTTGCATGTATTTCTCTTTCACTATATCAACTTGATTAGATAGTTTATTTTACCGTTTTAGATAGTTTATTTTATTGTTGTTTAGTTAGCTTACTTTATCGTCATTTTATTATTGTTCTTAGATAGTTTAATTTATTGTTATTAGCTAGTTCATTAGTTTAGTTAGATAGCCTTTCAATATTGTCATTTAAATATCGCCTTTAGTTAGATTTTAATTGTTGTTATTCGGATCAAAACACTTCCCCGATCGGATACGTGACAACCCGATCGGGTAAGTCGTCTATTTTGAGTTTTACATATTGTCATTTACATATTCGTCATTTACATATTGTCATTTACATACTTGTCATTTTATTTTATGTTAGTAGTTTAAGACAACCACCTCAAATGACTCAAACTTAAATGAAAATCACTCCATAGCAATTCATAGTTAACACGTACTCTCTGAGGATCGACACCCTACTTCCCTAATTACATTCCTTATGTTGTTAGCCTAAGTGTGGGTAATTATTTTTGTATCGGGACCGCGACATAACCGATCAATAAGTTATAGCGGTCATAACTTAAAATCGACATTTTATGTAAACGGGTACTTAGTTATGTTGGATCATAGCTTAAAACCGACTTATTATGTAAACGGGTACTTAGTTATATCGATCATGACTTAAAACTGACTTATTATGTAAACAAGTACTTAGTTATATAGCATCATAACTTAAAACCGACTTATTATGTAAATGGGTACTTAGTTATATAAGATCATAGCTTAAAACCGACATTTTATGTAAACGGGTACTTAGTTATATCGCTTCATAGCTTAAAACCGACTTATTATGTAAACGAGTACTTAGTTATTCCGATCATGGCTTAAAACCGACTTATATATTATATAAACGGGTACTTAGTTATATAGGATCATAGCTTAAAACTGACTTATTATGTAAATGGGTACTTAGTTATATAGGTTCATAGCTTAAAACCGACATTTTATGTAAACAGGTACTTAGTTATATAGGATCATAGCTTAAAACCAACTTGTTATGTAAACATTCACTTAGTTATATGGATCATAGCGTTAAACCGACTTATTTATGTAAACGGTTACTTAGTTATATCGGTCATATATAGCTTATTAAAACCGACATTTTATGTAAACGGGTACTTAGATATATAGGATCATAGTTTAAACCCGACATTTTATGCAAAGGGGTACTTTGTTATATCGGTTATGGCTTAAAACCGACTTATTATGTAAATGCATACTTAGTTATATAGGATCATAACTTAAAACCGAATTCTTATGTAAATGGGTACTTAGCTATATAGGATCATAGCTTAAAGCTGACATTTTATGTAAACGAATATTTAGTTATATCAGATCATAACTTAAAACCGACTTATTATGTAAACGAGTACTTAGTTATATCGATCATGGCTTAAAACTGACTTATTATGTAAACAAGTACTTAGTTATATAGGATCATTGCTTAAAACCGACATTTTATGTAAACGGGTACTTAGTTATATCGGTGCGTAGCTTAAAACCGACTTATTATGTAACAACCCGAAAAGTACCCAATTTTTCTAGTAAAATATCTTACGAGTACTTTTCAGCAAAACTTGAGTTTTAAAATAGAATTTATTGTTACGAGTCGTATTTTGAAATTCCGAGTTCGTATTTGGAATTTTTGAGAGATTTCATGAGAATCCCGTTTTTCAGTCAACTTTGACTTTCGTTGACTTTTTCCCGACTCGCCTTGTAAGTTTGAAGACCGAAATTTTATTTACAAAAATTATATTTTTAATTTATTTTTATTAAGATTTATTTAGATTTATCATAATTTAATATAATTATTTTGAATTTATTCGGAATTTAAAGAATAACTTTTACGGTTTAATCCCGAACATCATTTAACTATTCCCGAGTCATCGTAAATCCCGAAACAAACCCGAAACCCGACTTTGGCATGAGTCACACGCCCATGTCATCTTTTTCCACTCCCAATTAGATCTTTTGATTGTTTCGATTAAACTAATACAAATATCTAAGATATTTGTTACTTTATCGATCCGTCAACGGAAATTACGCAAAACGTTTACAAAACAGACCCGACTATCACCATTTCACACGGCACTCTCACCCTCTCTTAGGCCTTGATATTTTCATTTCTTTTGATTACAATAACATAATATCTGGATAATTGATTTAATTAACTTAATATTTAATCAATTACCGTAATATATTTATTTAAACCGAGTCAATTCCGTAACAACAATTTCAAAACCCGACTCGTTATTTTCCTCTATATTACACGGCTCACTCACCACATTACTCACTAACACCTTTTCATTTTACAATAAATCAAATTAAGATCTAATTAACACTTTCTTTAATCGTTCTTCATCGTTCTTCGTCGTTCTTCA
>JAIUZE010011267.1:0-13428 GCA_022085475.1 Heliosperma pusillum | reverse complement strand
TTTAATTGAAGGACTAACAAATACTCTCTTATACTCGGTCATTTTCAAGTCTATAGCCCACGAGTTCATTATTATCAAAGTACAACATCAAGCCAAACATTATCATTAACATCCCAAGGTATTTCCATCCTAGATCACATCATCGAATCTCTCTCATATCTATAATCCTCAAGTAATATGGTTCAACTTACAACGAAACCTTACTACTCCAAACGAGTCTCCGATACCATAAGGTAAGATCATATATTTAAATCCAAGAACTATAGCCAAAAGCTTTTTCACCAAGCCTATACTACTACACATAAACTAGAATCCACAAGAAGTCACTTAGTCTCAAAAGCATTTTTACAACTCAAGGCATCATTCAAACTCCTAAATTCAAAAGATTAAATCGCTAATGGGTTTAGAAGTCTTAGCCAACTTATTCAACCTTACACCATCAAATATCATGAACTATCCACACATTAGTCATGACAAGCATCAAGCAATAAAATCATCAAACTTATCTTACTACCTTTCCTTAGAGATACAACCAATCATCAATATAGGGTGAATTTAGATCTACACCATTTTCCTCAAATCACAAATTCATTCTAACAACACTAATATTCCACAAAATTCAAAGTTCTTCCGACCAAGTATAATATACCACAAACAAATGGGTATGACATCCACAAAAATGTTACAAGAGGAAGGTAAGGATACCAATGGTAAGATGGAGGAAACTATCAAGAGTAATTTCCAAGAGGCAAACAAAATGGAAGAGAAAGAAGCACCTAAATAGAAGGAAGATAGCATAATACAATAAGGACGAGAGAATTCATAGATGAAGAAGAAATACACTTCAATTAGGCTTGCAAATCTTCAAATCTTCGGTAGGGGATACTTCTTCTAGGTAACACAATGATCTACCTTAAGACGGTAGATACAAACAAACATAACATCACTCAACACAATCAACAAACAAGTTAGAACCTAACAAACATCAAGTACACCAAAGACTACCACCTTAGGTCCTTAAGTCTACCCATCTCTCATTTATTATTTCAAGGTCAAGTAGTTTAAGTTTAGGGTTCACGTGTGTGCGTCGGGAGCGATAAAGCTCTGATACCAACTGTGACAACCCTCGCGAATTCGGAAATATAAAACATACAAGCATGTGAATTATATAGCGGAAAATACTGTATTTTAAAAACCTTTATACATGCAAGGTAGAAAAATACGAGGAGTGTCAAAATATTACAAACTAAATAAAAATACCACAAGAGACGTAGTCTCTCAAAGTGTTAACAAAAGACAAAGTAATTAGCAACTAGCTAAACAACGTCTAGAGGTGTTTCATCCAGGGACAACGCCCGCTAGCTCACACCGAACCCCAAAATATCATATCCAAAAAGTCATCCATGCAAGCAACCTGTTCATTCATTAAAAACATGAACGCCACAATCAGTGGGGAGTAACTCCGGGTTCTCCCAGCCATATCACATTAAACGTACATAGAAGGAAATACAAAAGTAGAGCATGCATATATAGATATACATGTGAGATACGATAAGGATAGATAGGCAATTCAATATATATTGATAAGAGCATAAGAGGTACAAATCCGAACCCATCATGTTATTCAAAGACTCGGGAAAGACACTCTTAGGAAACCGAATACGCTCACTAGGGCTTGCATCTCACCGTTAGCGGTATAAGTTTGATAAGATTGAGACTCGACAAACAAACCATGCCAAGTCATGCAATGATCACAATAAATCCAACATATTATCATCCATTCACGAACCAATACATTGACGGTGCCCAATCATGCAATGACCATGAATAATATCATGAGATCACGCATTCAAAGACGACAAAAGACGACATCTCTCACGGTAAATGAAACGCACTAGTATCGTGTACCTGGCAAGTATGATTAAAAGCATCCACGAGATAAAGCATTTCCCGGAACGCATACACGATAAAGCATGTCGCGTATGTAGACTAATTTCCTCCTGGTAGGACGACGATAATAATACGTTCCTAGTCTAAATCTGGCCAGACTCTCGGAATAAAGCATGTTCCGATTCGACATGCGATAAAGCATTTCGCATCCACGACTCGGTCTTACAAAAATAAACGCCGAGTACCTCAAATTCGGTAGATCAATTCACGAAAAAGGCGGAAAAACAGCTCAAGCCTCATAACAAGCGGTACGCTACATGCAAATAACACCACCACGCAAGTACACAACATTTGACGGCCGGGTCGATCAACGCATAGTGTTCAACTCCCAACAACGTCGTCGTATGCCCACTAACACATGCATTTAAGCAGTAGGATACCTCTCCGTTCCGACATTCCAGCCTTACGAACGGGAAGGTAGCCAAGGGAATGAGAATACAAAGCACAATACAAAATAGTGCTCAAACCGACTCATTTGTAAAAACCGACTCAAAGTGGGAACATATCGAAAAACCGTCACAAAACATGTGATACATGCGAATGAGATATCATAAATCCAAAACATGAATCAATACATGATACCCAAGCATTAGACCAAGTTTAAGAAGCATAATAAATAAGAAACATAGATAACTCTCCAAAACAACAAGTTTGGAAACTAACTTACACAAGGGTTCACTTCAAACTGTCATAACTAGAGTTCTAGACATGGGAATGCATAAATTCCAACTCGAGGTAATAGCTTATTCTATTACGGTTCCAACGAGTGGTCACAAGCCCAAAACAAGCAAGTAACGAAGGAGATATGATCATTCTACCAAAAAGGGTCAGTGCAGTGAAACTGCGCAAGTCACGACCGTGACTTGTATTTCACGACCGTGAGATGTGTTACCAAATCACCCGTGAGCCTTCAACATATATTCAAACATTTTCAATTTTAATAATTTACTTCTAATAACTATCAACAATCACTAATCATCATCAAAAGTCCTCAACTAACAACAATCATTATTAATAATACAATTCCTAAGCTTTCTAATCGTATTCTAAATACGAATTCTAACATAGAAATCATGTAAAACACGTAAATGATACCGAGTAACCCTTCACCGTTACCTTTACGCGTCTTTAATCTATTCTAAACCTTCCTAGTCTCCACCTACATAAAATTAGATAATAAAAGATGAATATCATTCACCTTGAGAAAGACGGATAATTTAAAAAGCGAGAAAGACGGTAATTTTATTACCAATACGGATAGAGGAAGGTAAGAGGGGAAGAATGAGACGAACTTACGTGAATTCTATCAAGGAACGAAAGAGTTACGATGATTCAAAGATCGAAAAAGCTATGGAGGCAAGGTTTGATGGTTTCTTAAGAGAAGAAGGAAAGAAATGAATTGTGAGAAATGAATTAGGTTAGGGTTTGAGGGAGTATATGTAAAGGGTGAGTCGGAAAGTCAACAAAAGTCAAAGACAGCTTAAAAGTCAAGAAAAGTCAAAGACTACTCAAAAGTCACGAAAAGTTAAAGACGACTCAAAAGTCAAGAAAAGTCAAACTCGACTCAAAAGTCAAGAAAAGTCAAACTCGACTCAAAAGTCAAGAAAAGTCAAACTCGCCTTAAAACGGGATTTTCATGGAATCTCGCAGAAATTCCAAATACGAACTCGGAAATTCTAAATTCGACTCGAAACATAAAAATCTTAATTAAAACATAAAATTACTGAAAAGATTTCGTAAAATATTTCTACTAGAAAAATAGGGTACATTTCTGGGTGTTACACAAGTTACACTCGGAAGGTGTTAAAATTGTTTAAATTCAAATTTTTGTATACAAACCGCGTTAAAAACTTAAAGTTACACTCTAAAACATTAGAGTTACACTCGCAAGCATCAAAGTTACACTCATAAATCTCAGCAGCTAAAAAGTGCTCAAAAGTGCTTAAAAGTGTTTAAAAAGTGATTAATGTAAGCTAGAGAGAGAAAGTTAATTAATTAGTGCATAGGTAATTAATTAGTGATAAGTGTATTTTTTAATCTCCCAAATCTCAGCCATCCATCTCCCTCGTCTAATGGCTAGGATGAGGACTCAAGGACTCTAAGAAAATGGTGGACTCAATTGAACTAAGCTCTATATATATATATATATATATATATATATATATATAGAATTAGGATCCGGTGAGAACCACTAAGATAATGAGAACCGTGAGAACTCCGCCTTACCAAATTTATTTTTTAAAAATAACAACATATTTGGGTTCGGCGTAGAATGTTATGGCTAGATAACATATTTCTTGGTCGAAAAATTATACGATAGTGACGGAAATTGAGGCGAAATACACTTTATTAATTTTCATGCACCTAGTAGTCAGTTTCATGTATCTAACAATTTTCATGCACCTAGTACTCATTTTCATGCATATAGAGCTCATTATTTTCATGCACCTAGTAATTGTTTTAATGCATGTAACAATTTTCATGCACCTAGTGCTCCTTTTCATGCATTTAGAGTTGATTTATTTTATCTAATTGAATTTATGTACATAAAGTACATATTTTTTAATATAATCAATAAATTTTGTTTATTTACTGCAAATATTTTGATTGAATAAACTAAACTAATGGTAAATGATCCATCAAAACGTTCGGAACGAAATTTGGTGGAGATTTAGTGAAGGTTCTCACGGTTCTCATTATATTAGTGGTTCTCACCGGATCCTGACCCTATATATATATATATATATATATATATATATATATATATATATATATATATATATATATATATATATATATATAGTAGATTATCGCTATTGATCAAACATTAAAATATTGAACATCAATTCAAACACTTTAAACAACATTCTTTCTCATTGATTTCATTAGGAATAACCTAGATTTTATATTAAAGTACATTACATTCATCCGACATCAAATAAATAAAGATGTTAAATAATCCGGAACAATTCCGGTTAAGTGTAAAAAGCTTTTCTCACACTGCCACCAACAATCCGGAACAATATTGATGATACTGATGACTTCCGGATCATTAACCTCGTATTTTGCAATAACAGATTCAATGCCTGCAAGTACACGTCTTGCATGTGGAGATAAGGTAGGACGGGTACAGCTCAACATATCTCTTGCGGCATCCAACCTCCGAGTATAAGGCCGACGTGGGTAGCCAGAGGACGATGATGATGACGACGCTTGGTTGACAAGTCGGACTGCTTCACGCCTCTCAATCCAATAATCCCTTCGATGTTCAATGGATCCTTTAATCAATGGGTGATGATCAGCGGGAACTACGGCAAGAGCCTCCTCCTCATCTGCAATCAATTTTGTAAGGGTCGTCTCATCGTTGGGAAGGTTAACTGCTGCCATTGATGATATTAATTTTAGGGTAGTTATGTAATATTTAAAGGAGGGGTTTTGAGGTTGTATTTATAGAGGGGTTATGCTGCCATTGATGATGTTCAATGGATGCTTTAATCAATGCTGGTTCTGCTATTGTTTATTCACGGGTTTGGACTGCAATATCTTTTAATTTAAAATAATAATATTGAGCAATAACAACGGGTATTGGTAAAAAATCCCGTTGTTATTACTAACCACAACGGTTTTCGTGACCACAACCGTTGTGATAGAGTTACTGCATATTACAGTAAGTGCATTGACTACATAGGAAATGTAACGTACTGCATATTCAAAACCCGTTGTTATTACTAACAACAACGGTTTTCGTGACCACAACCGTTGTGATAGAGTTACTGCATAATGCAGTAAATGCATTGACTACATAGGAAATGTAACGTACTGCATATTCACACATTTACTCAATCAATAACGTACTGTATGCATGTGAATGTATAGTCGTTTTGGGAACCAATGCATGCATGTGAATCAATGCCTTCATGTGAACCAATGCATGCATGTGAATAAATAACTCCAATAAATAACTCTCTATAAATACAGCCTCAATACAAGCAGGTTATCAACCACATACAAAATTCCCAACTCTAATCAATAACATATTTGCTAAACCATACAAAATTTCCCAGCCTCAATACTAACATCAACCATACAAAATGTCTGGAACTTTTACTAAACCATATGCTTGCATCATGAAAGAAATGCCTTCTCATATTGAGGGTGACTACGTTGTGTGTAAAAGTTACAAAAAACTCCGTGATACGCTTATTCGAAATGGCTACTTAATCAGGAAGATGTGGCCAAATTATCATCGCAGGTACTTTACAGGGGAACTCGTTTTCGAGTTTGGGATGTCGGATGCTCATCGTGCGTCCGCATTCAAACTGGCAAGAATGTTTGACAAGGCCGGGCATGGGCGAAAAGATTTTATTGAGAGCACGGACCACCAGCCTGGGCCATATCTATGGGTGGCTTCCGAACATGATCGTTACCGTTGGCCAAATGGGGTCGACCTCGTTGAAGTGACCCAGGTAGAGCAATGGGAAGGGTTGGCTCTGGCTGAGGCTGACCCGATTGATGCATATGCTCTAGCGGTGGCAGCTATCCGGGAGATTTACCCGGACTCAATTTAGTTTGTTGTTGTTGTTTGGTTGTAGTTGTTTGGTTGTTTGGTTGTTGTTGTTTGGTTGTAGTTGTTTGTTGTTGTTTTGGCGCCATTTGTGTGTGGCGCCGTTTGAACTTATTATTTAATAATATTAATGTTGATACGTTAATTTGTTTTTTGACTTAAGTTTAGAAGTAATTAAACTAATTCAATTCAAAGCTATTCAATCGATAAAGCAAAATTAGAATTGAATGACATTCAGGAAATGACATTCAGGAAATGACATTAACAAATTTGCTAATAAACGACATTGAATTGGTGAAAATAATAAACGACATTCAGGAAATGACATTCACAAATTCACAAATTCAAGAAATAGTTCACAAATTCACAAATTCAAAAATAATAAGGGAGATGATGACAGAAAAATGATCGCTTTGTGATAGAGTTTTTGTGTTGCAGTACAGTCGTATTATTAGTGTGTGTGTTTCCTATCTACAAATATTGACAACGGTTATCATAAACAAACCGTTGTGATAGAGTAATGACTACGGTTATAGTAGTCTACCCGTTGTAATTAGTAAACACTATGACAACGGTTTATGGTTAATAACCGTTGTTATTACGAACCACAACGGGTATATTTACAGAAACCGTTGTTGTTTCTTACCTTTATTTTTTTTTTAAAATTATAATTAGAGACAGCAATATCATAAGTACTATACACTGCAATAATAATCAGCAGAAACCAACAAAGACAGCAATATCATAAGCACTATACACAGCAATATCAGCAGAAACCAAAACATGGAGACTGTATAATGAATGACCAAAAGCTAAAAAATTTAGGAATTTTCAACAATGACCAAAGCTAACAAAAACTAAAGACAATACCACCTCAGGATCGGGGACGTTTCTTGCCCGACATAGTTTCTTCGTTAACCCAAATACCTTCACCATGATCATCACGCATATAGATGCTTTCAATGTTATCATGATCAGTGTCAACATTGTCGAAATAAGATACAGTGGAAGAGTGATCCATTCCCTCAAACACGACATCCTGATCATTATCCCCACCATTATCGGGTGCACCCCGTCTACTCCTTATAGATAGTACAACAGACCACTTCTTATCCATAGGATCGGTGACATAGAACACTTGTTTAGCTTGGGATGCCATTATGAAAGGATCATCCTTATTATTGCCAACCTTATCCAAATTGACCAACGTAAATCCCATTTTATCCTTTCGAACACAATTGTTGTTGTTATCAACCCAGTTACATCGAAACAGAGGTATTGTGAAATCAATGTAATCTAATACCAATATTTCTTGAATAACACCATAATAAAGGCATTTTCCCCAAATAGGGTTTTTATCTTTTGAAGTAGCAAAGTGCATTGCCTCAAATTCAGAACTCACACCACTATTTTGCATTGTGCTCAACTCATCTTGCTCGCGGGTGTAAAAAGTATAACCATTAATAGCAAAACCGCTGAAAAAAGTGGCCCTGGCATTTGGACCTAACCCAAGACGTAGTAACCTAGGAGAGATGTCATCACCATACAAATTCTTATACTCCAAGACAACATTCCTAAACCACTCTCCAAATGTCTTCTTATGCTCGTTTGCAATCCACATCTCGCTCTTGTTTGGGTGATCGTATTTGAGCTCATCTTTGTGTTGTTGAATATAAGGTTGCACCTCATCTTCGTTGTTTAGCACATACGTATGTGCTAAATGTAACATGTCACGTGACACAATTTTTTCAACCCGGCCCCTAATACCTTTTCCGGTCATCCAGTCACTATGACGATTCTTTGGAACGCCAATTAACTCCTCAGGGGAGAGATGAGCGTAACAATATGCAAGAGCTTCGTCTAATATAGCACGTTCAGCAATACAACCTTCTGGACGATACCGATTAGATGTATAGTCCTTGTAGACTTTCATCAATCTTTCGAAAGGATACTGGTATCTCAAGTACACGGGCCCAAGGTACAAAATCTCCCTAACCAAGTGAGTGGTCAGGTGAATCATGATAGTGAAGAAAGAGGGTGGAAAATACATTTCAAAATGACAAAGAGAGGTGACAACGAGGTCCTGCAATGAATCCGCATCATCGGGATCGATGACTTTATCGCATATGGACTGGAAGAAGAGACAGAATCTGGTAATAGCATATCGTACCTTTTCAGGTAAAATGGAGCGAATAGCCACGGATAGTAATTGTTGCATCAAAGTGTGGCAATCATGTGACTTTAACCCGGTGAGTTTTAGATCTTGCATCGACACAAGGCTTTTGATGTTGGACGAATAACCATGTGGCACTTTAATTCCATTCAAGCATGCACAAAACTCTTTTTTCTCATTCCGTGAAAGGGTATAAGCTGCTGGCGGTAAAAATGTACCATTACCTCTCTTCTGTGGTGCCAACTCTAGCCTAATACCCATCATTTGCATATCTTCCCTAGCTGCGGCGTTATCCTTTGTTTTACCGGGAACATTCAGGAGGGTATTGATAATATTATCACAGACATTTTTCTCAATGTGCATGAAATCGAGGCAATGCCTGACCTCCAGGTCAGGCCAATATGGAAGTTTATAAAAAAATATGGATCTTTTCTTATACCCACGAGTAGACAATTTAGAGCCGTTCTTCTTCCCATATTTTATCTCAATATGCTTTACTTTCTGATAAACTTCATGCCCACTCAAAATTCTAGGAGGTTGACGATGTTCTTGACGTCCATTAAATGCTTTCTGCTGCTTGCGATAACAATGGTTAGGATCCAAGCCCCTCCTATTTCCCAAATACACATACTTATGAGAACACTTCAAGTATTCAGACTCGATATCCTCCCCACACAATGGACATGCCTCTTTCCCATGCACCGTATGCCCAGAAAGGTCGCCATAAGCCGGATAGTCGGTTATTGTACACAATAACATCGCTCTCAAATTGAAAGTTTCATTCCTATATGCATCAAATACTTCTATCCCACTATCCCACAAAATTCGCAAATCATCTAAAAGAGGTTCCAAATAGACATCTATATTATTTCCAGGTTGTTTAGGGCCGGAAATTAACAACGACAACATCAAGTACTTTCTTTTCATGCACACATATGGAGGTAAGTTGTATATTGCCAACACTACTGGCCAAGTACTATGTTGGGTACTCATGTTTCCATGTGGGTTCATTCCATCAGTGGACAGCGCTAGACGTAAGTTTCTAGGTTCAATGCCGAACTCGAGATACTTAGCGTCGAACGATTTCCATTGCATACCATCTGCCGGGTGTCTTAGCTTCCATCATTTATTCTTCCAGTTTCATGCCAAGTTAACATTTTTGAATCATTGCTATTCGCAAACATCCTTATGAATCTTGGTATCACTGGAAAATACCATAACACCTTAGCCGGGATCCCTTCCTTATCCTTATAACGCCACTCAAAACAAACCGGACAATTGGTTAAGTTTTGATATAATTTTCGATACAATACGCAATCATTTGGACATGCATGTATTTTCTCATATTTCATACCCACCCCTCTAATTAGTTTTTTAGCCTCATATGTCTTAACGGGAAGAACATTACCATCTGGAAGCATGTCGTTTATCAAGGCTAATAAACTAGTGAAACACGTGTCACTAACCCCATTTGCCCCCTTGATATTATACAACTTCACCACAGCCGACATCTTTGTGTACTTACAACCAGGGTATAGAGGCGCTTCAGACTCACACAACTTCTCATACATGTTGTCAAGGTCATCCAAATTAATGTTTTCATCTTCAAAAGCATTTGATTCATCATCTTTTTCTTCATTATCTGTAGACCCAACATTCAACTCGTCTGCTTCCAACTCAACATACTCGGCAAACTCGGGATCATCAGTTATCCTTTCGTATACCTCAAGATCATCTTCTTCAAAATTATTATCTTCCTCTAATGATTCCCCATGAAAAATCCAACGGGTATAGGATCGACTAAAACTATACTTTTCTAGGTGAATTTTAACGTCCGGAATAGCCATATACCTAATATTACCACATCTTTCACAAGGGCATGGAATACTAGAAGAACCATTCAAAATGTTCGCAACGACTTCATAAAATTCAGCTAAACCATCCTTATAGTTTGGGTCACTCATATTCGCAGCATTCATCCAAGTTCGAGTCATTTATCTACATTCGTAGTATATATAGTAAGCCAAGTAATTCAGAAAATCAAACTAATTAAAACTAATTCAATAATAAGCCAACTAATTCAGAAAATGCAATGTATAAGGCAACTAATTCACAAATAAACAAAATTCAGGAAATCAATAAAGACAAATTATTAGAATACCTGATTAATAAGAAATAGCAGACGGAGATGATGACAAAGAGACGATCAGGAAATCAATAAATTATTAGTGTTTGTGGTTTTGTGATGCAGTATAATCGCTTTGTGTTTGTGTTTTTGTGTTGCAGTACAGTATTATTAGTGTTGTGTGTTTTTTTCATCTTTATTAAAAGTATTGACAACGGTTATTATTCATAGTCACCGTTGTTATTAGGTTCCTTATTTACAACGGTTAACAAAGTTATATCCGTTGTTACAACTAACAACAACGTACAACAAAACCATATCCGTTGTTATTAATTTAAGCCAAATATTGCGCCAAATTAATAACACATTATAACAACGGGCTTTTCATACCCGTTGTTATTACTTTTCCTTATTTCACGCTAAATTAATAACAACGGATATAGAATAAACTGTTGTTATTAGTAAATTTATTTCCAACGGTTATTTTAGTTCACACCGTTGTTAAAACTAATAACAACGTTCGAAAAACTTATACCGTTGTTATTAGGTTTAATAAAATTCCGCGGAAAAATAATTCTCCATTCCACAACGGTTTTTCTTTATTTTCGTGAGTATGCGTTGTTGATGGGGCGTTGTTATTGCCTGTATTTGTAGTAGTGGTTGGACTGTTAAATATTCAAGCCCATGAAATTATCATCTAAATAAATATAAAATAACTAAAAGTAAATGATGATGTTATATACTTCATAAATCTCATAAAAATAAAAAGAATGCATAAATAACCATTCATATTCACACCATCTGAACCAATAACTAAAATAATTGACAATTACATTTTTGTTTATAAAGCAATAGGCAATAAAAAAAAACTCAGGTGAATTAGTGGAAACTACTTTGAGCGAAATGTTTAAACGAAGTCCATAAAGTTCACTATAAAACATTCTTGTGATTGGCCTAATAAAATAGTTTTAATCGTATAACTCAAGTTAAACAAGTAATATGTTGTATGTTGTGACACCCTCAAATTTGCGGAAAGATAAACAAGTAATTTAAATAAATAAAAGATGAGAATACGTTTCTAATAGGTTCACTTTAGTGAAAATTGGTAAATTTTAAAACCGGAACCTATCATTAAATATATTCATCATAACGAAGGTATCTTAAAGAAAAAGGTTCATAATAAAAGGAAAATAATATTATACATAAGAATTATACAAGACGGGAGACATATCTCCCGTATAAATACGGAAATAAAAGAGTGTATAATGATATACAATCTAAGAACCGAATATAGGTCCAAGGTAAATACTTCACTCGCTAGCACGTCAATGTACCCAAAGTATGCATCACAAACCTGCCAACTGCATTAAATATAAACACGGAAGCCACAGTCAGTGGGGAGTAACTCCGAGTTCTCCCAGCCACGAAATGTCGAGTTTAATAAAACATGAATAACATAAAAGCAATGTATATGGAAAATACAAAAACTTAACATATATGATATGCTTTTCATGTTATGAAACAATTAACTAACATATAACCTAGCTGTGAAGGGTCGAAGCTACTCATGAACAAGTACTATCATGTGAATCAGTTAACAAACGGTAATCCAAACTCTATCAACCTTAGCCGGCTTGCATCTCACCTTCTAAGATTCATAGAATCATCAAACATGAAAGACCAATCCATCTAGAAACAGGCATAAGTTCTTAGGACCATCGATAGAAGACTTCTGTAACTCGAGTCTATACCACGAGGTAGGATATACTTATATATTTAGGCTCTGCGGTTACCCTAATAACATGGCCCAAATACAAAGCACACATCTAGGCTCAGAGGTTACCCTAATAACATGGCCCAGATCCAAAGCCCATATCTTAGCTCAGAGGTTACCCTAATAACATGGCCAAGATACCACTCTACCCTAAACCTAGACTGCGCAGACCTAGAGAAATGCGAAGATCCATCGCATCCAAGACCCATGATACAATCACATGAGTACCCTTAAGGAGATCCACCAAAGAGTTGGCTAGTACTAAAGCTGGCTCCATTCCCAAAGTGGAAGCAATAAGGCAGCCATGCCCCGACTTGGAGATCCACCAAGCCGGAACACAAAAGCTATCAAGCAGTGAACATATACTCGTTAAAGATAGTAAGGCCTATCAATGTCATGGTCCAAGCTACTCATTTAGAATTAAAATGGTCAAAACGCCATATACTCATAATTCTCTATGGGTACTTAGTTAACACGACACCAACCATATAATCAAATAGTCACGGGAAAACTTCCTATCATGTGACTAATTGCATATAAATCATATTCAAATATCATATCGCCTCATATCTATTAAGGCTCATTCATTCATTCATTAAATAAAACCTTACCTGAAGACAAATCCCCGACCCGAGTCCCGCGACGGGTCATCAGTCAAAACGGGGCTGACTAGATCTTAGTTGGACCAAACCCGTTTGATCAAACCGGCTAGAAACAGAGTCTTTACCATATAGACTTGAACATAAAAATCATCATATTCCTTACATGTTATTTTATTAAAAATTCTAACATGTGAATTATTAAATCTTACTAAAACCCGCTTGACTTAAAGGATATCAAAT
>JAIUZE010011266.1:0-32299 GCA_022085475.1 Heliosperma pusillum | reverse complement strand
GGAAAGTGGTGGCTTATGCTTCGAGACAGTTGAGAGTTCATGAAGTGAACTATCCTACTCATGATTTGGAATTGGCCGCCGTTGTTCATGCTTTGAAAGTGTGGAGACACTACCTTATTGGAGTTCATTGTCGTATATTCACCGATCACAAAAGTTTGAAGTACATATTTACTCAAAAAGAGTTGAATATGGGCAAAGAAGATTGTTGGAATTGGTGAATGATTATGATTTTGAGTTATTGTACCATGAAGGGAAGGCTAATGTTGTTGCCGATGCTCTTAGTAGGAAAGCTTCTCATGCTTTGAATGCTATGCGGGTATTACCCGATGATCTTTGTGCCGAGTTTTGAAAGTTGAAGTTGGAATTCCTGGAGTGTGGATTTGTTTATGTTGGTGCTATGACTGCCAAACCTATTTTTATCCGTGAGATCCGCGAAAGCAAAGTTGATGATCTTACCTACAAGTCTTTTCAAGCCAAACTCCTTGAAGGTAAAGCTAAAGATTTCAAATTTGATGATAAAGGTGTTCTTCGATTCCATGGTCGTTTGTTTGTTCCTAATGCTCTTGATTTGAGAAAGCGAGTTCTTGATGAAGCTCACCTTTCCCCTTATTCTATTCACCCCGGAGGTGATAAGATGTACAAAGACTTGAAGCTACAATTTTGGTGGCCGAACTTGAAGGGTGATGTTGTGTCTTATGTTGGAAGATGTCTTACTTGCCAACAAGTGAAGATTGAACACAAGAGGCCCGGTGGATTTCTACAACCTTTGGATATTCCACTATGGAAGTGGGAATCTATTTCTATGGATTTTGTTATGGCTTTGCCGAGGACCGTTGGAAGTAATGATGTCGTTTGGGTTGTTATTGATCGTTTGTCCAAGTGTGCTAGATTTATTCCGATCAAAGAAACATGGAGTTTAGACCGTCTAGCGAAAGCCTATGTTGATGAGATTGTTAGATACCATGGTGTTCCTAGGGAGATTATATCCGACTGAGATCCGAGATTTTGTTCGAGATTTTGGAAGGCTTTACAAGAAGCCATGTGTAGTAAACTGTTGATGAGTACCGCATTTCATGCCGCTACCGATGGTCAGACCGAGAGGACTATTCAGACTTTAGAAGACTTGCTTCGGGCTTGTGCACTCGAATTCCAATCTAGTTGGGAAAAGAGTCTACCGTTGGTGGAGTTTTCTTACAACAACAGTTATCATGCATCTATCAAGATGGCTCCTTATGAAGCTCTTTATGGAAGAAAATGTCGGAGTCCTATATGTTGGAATCAATTGAGTGATGTTCGTGACTTAGGCCCCGATGTTCTTGTTGAGACTATTGATAATGTGAAGGTCATTCGTGATAGAATGAAAGCCGCTCAAGATCGACAAAAGTCATATGCCGATATCCGAAGAAGGCCGTTAGAGTTTGAAGTTGGGGATAAAGTGTTTTTGAAAGTATCTCCAATGAAGGGTGTTAAACGGTTTGGTGTTAAGGGTAAATTGAGCCCGAAATACATTGGACCCTTTTGATATTGTGAAAAGAATTGGTGTCGTTGCTTACAAGTTGGATTTGCCTCCGAATTTGGCTAAGGTTCATAATGTATTCCATGTTTCTCAATTGAGAAAGTATGTTAGTGATCCAAGCCATGTCTTTCAAAAGGAAATGCCCGAGCTTGACCCGAATTTATCCTTTGAAGAGAAGCCGATCCGCATACTAGATCGTAAGGATAAGAAGTTGAAAAGTAAGGTGGTTCCTTTAGTGAAAATCTTGAGGAGATGTGCCAATGTCGAAGAAGAGACTTGGGAGACGGAAGCTTCTATGCGTAGTAAATATCCAAGCCTATTCGATTAAGGTATCCTTCTTTCGCTCAAGTTTCGAGGGCGAAACTTTTTAAAAGGCGGGGTGATTGTAACACCCGCAAATGTATCCTATTTTTATAGTAAAAATATTATACGGATACTTTTCAGCGAAATTTGGTTTTAGTTTAGAATTAAATTTCCCGACTCGAATTTAGAATTTCCGAGTTCGTATTTGGATTTTACGCGAGATTTCAAGTGAATCACGTCTTAAGACGTCTTTGACTTTTCTTGACTTTTTCCACTTACTCCACTCATACTCCCTCATAAACCCTAACTTCCTCACAACTTAATCACCTTCTTCCTCACAAAGAAAACCCCAAAACCTAGCTTCCATTTTTGATCCGTCTTAGAATCGTCATAACTCTTTCAATTCTCACTCAAATTCACGTAAGTTCGTCTTATTCTTTCCCTCTCATCTTCCTCTATCCGAATTGGTAATAAAATTACCGTCTTTCTCGCTTTTCAAATTATCCGTCTTTCTCAAGGTGAACTATATTCATCTTTTATTAACTATTTGTAGGTGGTGACCTCCAAGATCCCGACAAAGACTACTTCTTGATTGAAGAGGACATTGACGCGGAGTAAAGACGCAAAAAGGTAACGGTGAAGGGTTACTCGATATCATTTACGTGTTTTATGTGTTTTCTATGTTAGTAAGCGTATTTAGAATAGGATTAGTAATCATAGGAATTGTGTTGTTGATGATGGTTGTTGTTAGTTGTTAATTGATATGAGAATTGATGGTTTGTGATGATAAATGAGGATTTTTGTTGTTGATAACATGTTGGGATTTCATCGTGCCTGAGTCCAGCGAAGGACGCTGGTAGCGTCGTGGGACGCTGGCAGCGTCGTCTGGCGCTGGCAGAGTTACTCGCTGCTAGTTTCCCAAGTCGACTGCACTTTTCCTACACTGACCCCTTTTCGTAAAATGATCATATCTCCTTCGTTACTTGCTTGGTTTGGGCTTGTGACATTTCGTTGGAACCGTAAGAACATAATATATCACCTCCAATTGGAATTTCTACATTTGCACGTCTAGAACTCTAGTTATGACCGTTTGAAGTGGACCCTTCTTTTAGTTGGTTTCCAAATAACGTTGTTTTGGAGAGGGGATCTATGTTTCTTATTTATGGTGCTTCATAAACTTGTTCTAATGCTTATGTATCATGCATTGACTCATTTTTATCATAGTTAAATTTATATAATTCCCTATTCTCATGTTTTGTGACGGTTTTTGGTATGTCCCACTTTGAGTCGGTTTTTACAAATGTTACGGTTTGAGCACTAATTTCCTATGTGTTTTGTACTCTCATTCCCTTGGCTACCTCCACGTTCGTAAGGCTGGAATGTCGGAACGGGGATGTATCCTTACTGCTTAATTGCATGTATTAGTGGGCATACGACGACGTTGTTGGGAGGCGAACACTTTGCGTTGATCGACCCGGCCGTCAAATGTTGTGTACTTGCGAGGTGGTCTTATTTGCATGTAGCGTACCGCTTGTTATGAGGCTTTTGCTCTTTTCCGCCTCTTTTGTGAATGTCGACCGAATTTGGGGTACTCGACGTCAATGATTGACCGAGTCTTGGATGCGAAATGTCATCGCATGTCGAATCGAAAAATGGTTTATTCCTAGAGTCTGGCCAGGTTTAGACTAGGACCGGATATTTATATCGTCGTGCTACCAGAAGGAAATTAGTCTACATATACGAAATGTCATCGTGTATGCGTTCAGAGAAATGTTTATCCCGTGGATGCCTTTTAATCATACTTGTCATGTACACGGTGCTAGTGCGTTTCATTTACTGTGAGAGATGTCGTCAATGTATTGGTTCATTTGAATGGGTGATTATATGATGGATTACTTATGATCTTCTCATGATTTGGCATGGTTTGTTTGCCGAGTCTCAATCTTATCAAACTTATACCGCTAACGGTGAGATGCAAGCCCTAGTGAGTGTATTCGGTTGCCTAAGAGTGTCTTCCCCGTGTCTATCTATTGCATGATGGTTACGGTTTTGTACTCCATGTATCAATATCTTTATGCATTGAATTGCCTATCTATCCTTATCGTATTTCACATGTATATCTGTGACAACCCTCGCGAATGCGGAAATATAAAACATACAAGCATGTGAATTATATAGCGGAAAATACGGTATTTTAAAAACCTTTATACATGCAAGATAGAAAATACGAGGAGTATCAAATATTACAAACCAAATAAAAGTACCACAAGAGACGTAGTCTCTCAAAGTGTTAACAAAAGACAAAGTTATTAGCATCTAGCTAAACAACATCTAGAGGTGTTTCATCCAGGGACAACGCCCGCTAGCTCACACCCGAACCCAAAATACCACAAGCAAAAAGCCATCCAAGCAAGCAACCTGTTCATCCATGAAAAACATGAATGCCACAGTCAGTGGGGAGTAACTCCGGGTTCTCCCAGCCATATCACATCAAACGTACATATAAGGAAATACAAAAGTAAAACATGCATATATAAATATATATACATGTGAGATACAATAAGAATAGATAGGCAATACGATAAGTAATGATAAGAGCATGTGGAAATCAAATCCGAACCATCATGCTATTCAAAGACTCGGGAAAGACACTCTTAGGCAATCGAATACGCTCACTAGGGCTTGCATCTCACCGTTAGCGGTATAAGATTGATAAGATTGAGACTCGACAGACAAACCACGTCAAGTCATGCGATGATAACAATAAATACAACATATTATCATCCATTCACGAACCAAGACCTTGACGGTGTCAAGTCATGCAATGACCATGAATAATATCATGAAATCACGCATTCAAAGACAACGACACAAAACGACAACTCTCACGGTAAATGAAACGCACTAGCATCGTGTACATGGCAAGTATGATTAAAAGGCGTTCACGGATGACATTTCCCTCAACCCATACACGATGACATTTCGTGTAGGTAGACTAATTTCCTCTTGGTAGGGCGACGATAATAATACGGTTCCTAGTCTAAATCTGGCCAGACTCTCGGAATAAATCATGTTCCGATTCGACACGCGATGACATTTCGCATCCAAGACTCGGTCTTACAAAAATAAACGCCGAGTACCCCAAATTCGGTAGATCAATTCACGAAAGAGGCGGAAAAGAGCTCAAGCCTCATAACAAGCGGTACGCTACATGCAAATAACACCACCTCGCAAGTACACAACATTTGACGGCCGGGTCGATCAACGCATAGCGTTCAAATCCCAACAACGTCGTCGTATGCCCACTAACACATGCATTTAAGCAGTAGGATACCTCTCCGTTCCGACATTCCAGCCTTACGAACGGGAAGGTAGCCAAGGGAATGAGAGTACAAAGCACAAGACAAAATAGTGCTCAAACCGTAACATTTGTATAAACCGACTCAAAGTGGGACATAGCAAAAACCGTCACAAAACATGTGATACAAGCGAATGAAAATATCATATATCCAAAACATGAATCAATACATGATACATAAGCATTTGAACAAGTTTATGAAGCATAATGAATAAGAAACATAGTTACCTCTCCAAAACAACAAGTTTGGAAACTAACTAAAACAAGGGTTCACTTCAAACGGTCATATCTAGAGTTCTAGACATGATATTTCAGAAATTCCAAGTCGAGGTGATATCTTATCCTCTTACGGTTCCAAGGAATGGTCACAAGCCCAAAACAAGCAAGTAACGAAGAAGATATGATCATTCTACCAAAAAGGGTCAGTGCAGTGAAACTGCACAAGTCACGACCGTGACTTGTATTTCACGACCGTGAAATGAGGTTTCACGACCGTGAAATGAGGTTTCACGACCGTGAAACACTCTGTTACCAATTCATCCGTGAGCCTTTAACAAAAATCAATCCTATCATCTCCAATTCTCATAATTCATTTCTAATAACTATCAACAATCAATATTCATCATCAACAATCATCAAATAACAACAATCATAAATCATAACATGATTCCTAAGCTTCTAATCGTATTCTAAATACGATTTCTAATATATAAAGCATGCAAAACACGTAAATGATACGAGTAACCCTTCACCGTTACCTTCACGCGTCTTTAATCGATTACTAAGCTTCCTAGTAGTCTCCACCGACAATTAGGTAATAAAAGATGAATATATTTCACCTTGAGAAAGACGGATAATTTAAAAAGCGAGAAAGACGGTAATTTTATTACCAATACGGATAGAGGAAGCTAATAGGGAGAAGAATGAGACGAACTTACGTGAATTCTATCGAGTAATGAACGAGCTAGGATGAATCAAAGATCGAAAAGCTATGGAGGCAAGGTTTCTTAAGGAAGAAGCAAAATTTGATTTGTGTTTGATTTTGTGTTGAATGAAATTTAGGTTAAGGAGTATGAGGGAGTATAAGTACAGGGTGAGTCGGAAAGTCAACGAAAGTCAAAGGCGGCTCAAAAGTCAAGAAAAGTCAAAGACGACTTAAAATTCAAGAAAAGTCAAAGACGACTTAAAATTCAAGAAAAGTCAAAGACGACTTAAAATTCAAGAAAAGTCAAAGACGACTTAAAAGTCAAGAAAAGTCAAAGACGACTTAAAAGTCAAGAAAAGTCAAACTCGCCTTAAGACGGGATTCTCATGAAATCTCTCGGAAATTCCAAATACGAACTCGGAAATTCTAAATTCGACTCGGAACTTAAAATTCTAATTTAAAACTTAAATTTCCTGAAAAGCTTTCGTAAAATATTTCTACTAGAAAAATAGGGTACATTTCCGGGTGTTACAATATCTATATATGCATGCTTCTACTTTTGTATTTCCTTTTATGTACGTTTAATGTGATATGGCTGGGAGAACCCGGAGTTACTCCCCACTGATTGTGGCATTCATGTTTTTCATGGATGAACAGGTTGCTTGCATGGATGGCTTTTTGCTTGGTATTGTGGATTCGGGTGTGAGCTAGCGGGTGTTGTCCCTGGATAAAACACTTCTAGACGTTATTTAGCTTGTTTGCTAATCACTTTTACTTTGATAACATTTGGAGAGACTACGTCTCTTGTTGTAGTATATTTCGTACTTCGGTTTGTAATAATTGACACTCCTCGTATTTATCTTGCATGTATAAAGGTTTTTAAAATACCGTATTTCCGCTAATTAAATCACATGCTTGTATGTTTTATTTCCGCATTCGCGAGGGTTGTCACAAATTTGGAAAAATCCTGAGTAACCATCTAGATAGCAGAAGTATTTGTGACAAGCTAACCTCTCTAGCATTTGATCAATGAAGGGCAGAGGATAGTGATCTTTTCTAGTTGATTGATTCAACTTTTTGTAGTCAATACACATACGCCATCCCGTCACAATCCTTGTGGGGATGAGCTCATTCTTTTCGTTTTTGACTACTGTTGTTCCTCCTTTCTTGGGAACAACTTGAACAGGACTAACCCATTTAGAGTCAGAGATTGCATAGATTATGCCAGCATCTAGAAATTTCAGAACCTCCGTTTTAACTACTTCTTGCATGTTTGGATTAAGACGGCGTTGACCTTGAACACAAGGTTTTTGGCCTTCTTCTCGATTGATTCTATACATGCAGAAGTCTGGGCTTATGCCAGTCAAATTTTCAAGTTTATATCCTATTGCCTTTTTATGCTTTTTCAAGACAGTCAATAGTGAGTTTAACTGATTTTCATTTAGGAGAGCACTCACTATGACTGGGCAATGTTAAAATTCATCTAAAAAAGCATATTTTAAATTTGAGGGAAGATATTTAAGTTCAGGTTTATGTACTTCTGCCTTGGCAAGAATATCGATTAAGCTTATGAACTCTTCACCTTCTTCAGACGGTATCTCTTTTCGAGTCAAGTCCTTTTCCAGCTCAATGATCTCAAAATTGTCATTCTCAGAGATATCCTCCAGCAACAAGATTGCTTCTAAAGGATCCTCAATTATTGATGGATACAGAGATTCATCAATCATTGAGTCGACAATATCGAGGAAACAGCAAGGTTCTTCAAGCATAGGACTTTTCATTGCACTGTTTAAGTTATAGGTGACTTTATCATCACCTACTTCTAGTGTCAATTTTCCATTCTTGACGTCGATTACTGCTCCAGCAGTGTGTAGAAATGGCCTTCCCAAAATGATAGGGATTTGCGAATCTTCAGCCATGTCTAGTACAATGAAATCGACGGGAATGAAAAATCTCCCTACTTTGACAGGCACATCTTCTAAAACTCCCATAGGTTGTTTTTAGAGAACGGTCTGCCATTTGCAGAGTGATACTAGTGCATTTGAGAATTCCCATATTTAATTTTTCGCAGATGGAATAGAGCATGACGCTTACATTAGCACCTAGATCGCATAAAGCTTTATCGATTGTGTAGGTGCCTATAGTGCAAGGTATAGAGAAACTACCAGGATCCTTTAACTTAGGAGGGGACTTATTTTGCAATAACGCGCTGCATTCAGCTGTGAATGCTATGATTTCAACATCATCTAAAGTCCTCTTCTTAGTTAAGATATCCTTTATGAGTTTCGTGTAAGAAGGGATTTGAGTGATTAATTCAGTGAAGGGAACCGTTACTTGGAGGTTTTTGACTACTTCCATGAATTTGCTGAACTGGGTTTCCTTATGATTTCTCCTCAAACGTTGGGGAAATGGAACTTGGATTTTGATGGGTTCCTTTTCAGGTTCATCCTACTTTTCAGGTTTGTTTTCCGCTTCCTTAGCGGTGGATGGTTGGGATTCTTTTTGGCTCTCTACTTGTGTAGGCTCAACTATTGGTTCTTTGGGTTGCTGAGGTTCCGTATAAGTGGTACCACTCCTAAGGGTGATAGCATTAGCGGTATCCCTCGGTTGTTCACCATGAGGTGGGAGTTGGCCTTATTTTCTTTGGGTGTTAGAGGCAGCCTATTGGGCCATTTGAGTTTCAAGCATCTTGATGGCAGCACTTGTAGCTTGATCACTCTTTTGAAGTTGAGCAAACATTGAATCTTGTTTTTCAACAACTTGGAGAAGCATGGATTTAATTTTGCTCAAGCTTGAGTCATTGGGTTGGCCTTGATTTTGGGGTGGTTGGTGTTGAGGTTGGTTTTGGTAAGGTTGGAATGAAGGTCTCTCGTTTTGAAAACCAGGTGGATTGTAAGGCTTCTGTTGATGTGGTGTGAATGGTTGTCGAATCTGTTGGTGGGGATTTTGAATTTTGGTGCTTTTGTAGGACAAAAAAGGATGGTTTTTTGTGTTCTCGTTATAAAAGTTTGAGAAAGCATTGCCTTGCCTATATGGTTGATAGGCATTGACTTGCTCTAGCGAACTTCTACATTCTTGAAAACTATGTCCTCCTACCCCACATATCTCACATACCACTACGTGGTTAGTGACGTTGACATGTTCCTTGGATTGGGAAGAGCTTTCTACTTGTTGCTGCAGAAGGGCTATTTGGGCTTCTAGGAGTGCTACTTTACTTGAATCGTCCTGCTTGGTTTTGAGTGGCATAGCACGTGAGTTGCTATACTGAGAGTCGTGGATTGCCATTGACTCGATAGTCGTACTAGCTATTTCTACATCGATTTGATCAAAACGACCATTGTTAGAGGAGTCGAGGATACGACGTGATTCGCCACAACAACCGTTGTAGAAGGTGATAGCTAAGAACCATGAATCAAGGCCATGATGAGGGCATTCTCTTTGTAATTCTTTGTACCTTTCCCATGCCTCTTAAAGGCTTTCATCGCCTCTCTGACGAAATCCAGTGATTTGACTCCGTAAGAGTGCGGTTCGTTCTGGTGGGAAGTACTTTTGATAGAAAGCAAGAGCTAGACCATCCCAGTCGGCTATTCCTAAGGCAACTCGGTCAAGGCTATTGATCCAGAGTTTTGCCTTTCCTGTTAAAGAGAAGGGAAAGAGCATTTCCCTAATCTGCTCTTGGGATACTCCAGTTTGTCTAATTGTGGAGCAATAGTCACATAAGTTTTGAATATGAAGGTTGGGATCTTCTGTGGCATTGCCACCAAATTGACTTCTTTCTATTAAATTGATAAAGCAGGTTTGATTTCAAAGTTTTGGGCAGTGATTTGGGGTGTAGCGATACCCCTTGGAAGTGTATCTGCAGTGGGTTTGGAATGGTTGGAAAGTCGAACCATTTTCTTTTGTGAAGATGAAGATGGAGTGTTGGTTGAAAGTTGATTAGTTTTTGAGAGTGGAGATGAGAATGGATCTTCTTCTCCTTCGAGATTAGATAGAATATCCGAGTATTTCTCACGAATACGATCTAAACTTGAAGTATCAGAAGCTTTTGAGATTTCGTTGAATAGCTTTAGTTTCCTATGCATAGTCCTTTCTAGTTCGGGGTCTAAAGAGATAGGGGTCCCTAGTCTAGAAGATAAAACTGATCTAAAGAGATTGGAAAGCTAAGATGAAAAATCAAGAGAGGTCTAAAGGAATTTGGGTTCCTAAAGACTAGATAAAACTAATTGCGATAAAAATCACAAGAAAAAGGAAAACTAAACCGTGCTCCCCGGCAACGGCGCCAAAATTTGATCGTGCTTGTCGCGAGCCCGATACAAAGATAAATTACCCAGACTAGGCTAATAACATTTTAATGTAATTAGGGAAGTAGGGGTCGATCCTTAGGGAGATGGTGTTTCCTATAGAATGTGGAATGTCTCGCAATTGGGTTTTATCTATCGTGTTTCTGGGTTTTGGGATTATGATGTCTAAACTAACAAAAAGCATAAATGAAAACAAAATAAAAACAATTGAAGATGAAAGCAATAAAGCAATTGATGAATTAACAATAATGAGAAGTATCTAGGGAAGTAGGTTCACACATGTAGATTAATATATTGATGCAATTGGATATGGAACATGCAAATAATTCATTGTGAGTTCGTAAGAATGATGTGTTCATTACAATCATAGATCAGATGGTCTAGCAGGCTTTTAGGCAATTTACTAGGTCTTAATCCACCATGTCATGCTTTGTCTATTCAATTCGCGTATCTCTACCTTGGAAAAGAATTCCATACTAGTCAATGATTTTGATCAGGAATCGTCAACTATCGTTATAGTCAAAACATGCATAGACACAATGTTTTAAAAGCACAATTTCTTTTATCCAATTATCATCCTAGAAAGGTGACTACTCACTCATGATAATGTTTATATCTAAGATGATGATAATAAAAACTAGGATAGACATGTTTATTTAATTTTGACAATAATTTAAGACTCTTTATAAGGCGATAATAACGACGCTAATTGACAATCTAAGAAATGAAATTACGATTATAACAACACAAAAATGAATCTAAGATAATATGAATAGAAGATAACAATCAAATAGAAAACAATAAGGACATTAAACAAAGGATAAAATAGAAGTACCTAGGTGACGATCAACGACGAAAGCGATAACAATAATAGAAATCCCTTGCATAGAATAATCGTTCCTTGAATTACAACACTTGAACCCAACAAAGTAGATTACAAAGATTGAAATTCTTATTGATCTAAACTAAGTTTTTGATGTAGAATGGACAGAAATAAACTAAGAACTAAAGACAAAAGAAGAAAATGATCTAAACTAGAATTTCTAAACTAAAGAGAAATGTAAGAAAAGAGGAGATGTTGTGTGTGAGATGAGAAAAGAGGAGATGAGTTGTGTTGAGAAGAGGGGCTGGAGCATCCTTTATATAGCATTAGGGTTTCGTGGGGAAGGGGTCGAGCATTGAACATATCTGACAAAAGAAGGAAGTTGAAGCAATTTGCTCGAAGCAGCAGGGATACCCGATCGGGTACACACTTACCCGATCAGGTAAGTTGTCATCTAGAAGCGTTTGACTAACGTTTCATCTCCCTTTACTTTGATTTGACTTCCATCATCCCCCTTGACCTCTTCAATCGGGTTTGTTGATAGGGTTTGATGTAAAGCGATGAATTCTTCCGCCTAATTGATTGATCTTCCGACAACTGCGACATCGCCTTTACTTCTTCTTTATTTTGAATCTGTGAACCTTCTTGAAATGCCTTCGACATGGTCAAGCTTGCTTCTCAAATCGTCGGGTTCTAGGCAAATGCTCGGGAATATAGAAAAAGGGCGTAGAAACGTCACTTTCCCTACAAAACATTATAGAACATAGGAATTCGCCTAGAAGACGATATTAGCTCATAAAATGGCTTAACAAAGCACAAATGACATACAGAACCGAGCTAAATTGGGGGTTAAAATCATACAAATATTCACTTATCAGAAATGAACAATTATTATTGCTTACACTACACGGAATCCGGCCTCCACTAGAGTACTATGATCCATTTTGATTTTTGATATTTGTCCCACAAATACTTATGATCATATTTTTAATTATCTTATATAATTAAGTGTTAATTTGATCATATCACAATTATATGACATAAATTAATAAACAATATGTACTTAACTTTTAAGTGATATTTTACCATTATATCAATATATAATGGATCTCACAATGCCCAGTTAATTTATTTTACAACTCCTTGTAAATATAATTAACTAATTACCTTTACCTCAAAATATATGCATTACCTCAACTAATTTAATGAATTAACTATTAATCACTAAATTAAATCTTATTTAATCGTATTAAAATAAGACGTAAAATTTATTCAGTCAGTTATCGTATAAATGACTAATAAACTTAAGTGGAATGAGCTCCTAACTCAATTTCCAATAAATAACTCTCGTACATATGAAATATATGTAAAGCCCTAATTAAACTGTATTGTATACAAATAATTAGTATTCTATTTGTGTCTCACCCTATAGGTGTGACCTAAAGGGATCAATTGATTACCGCCGTCATACGACAATAACGTCAAACTCTAGTCAGCCAAGCGTTACCGATTTACGTTAATCAACTGACGTGGAGTATCAAAATATACTAATCATGCCACGTATATTCCAAATGAGATTTATTATATAAATGCACTATTGTGGAGGACACTTACTCCAACAGTTATAGCATCATCAACTACGACTCTCTTCTGTCACGGCTTAGTCCTCTATAACACCATCATCATGGGGTCGACTCCACGGTACAAACCGCTTTGTCACAACAACGATTCTTATTATAGTACACTGCACCATAACGTCACTTTCAATGTTATAGCTCGAACAGGTATAACCTGGGTAGCTTACGCGCAAAGTTATAGTCTAACACACTATAACCTTAACATTGTAAACCAAAACCCTAAATAACAAAGTAAAACCCTAATAAACAAAACCCTAGCCTCTCCTCTCAAGGGAGGCTACGACAAACCCTACGATACTTGCTTAGGGCCATGAATCACCAACGAAGGCTAGGGTTCGAATCGATCTTGAACCCTAATTCCCATTATAACGACAACATGATATTTTAAACAATCATTTAGATATACAATTTAAATAAAAACATTAAACATGTATAATAAATACTACACACGCATCAAATCATATAATCAAACATCATTCATGTTAATTAATTCACTTTCTATAAACATAATTAAAGGAAAACACCTAGTTACCTTTTTAGCAAAATAGTACAGTAAATCTTTCTCTAAAATATAGCAATTTTCTTCCGGGCCACCAACGAAGCCTACATTATCACTATCAACACGTGCCAACATATAAAATGATCATAATTAGTAATCTAACGCATAAAACTTTGAAAAGATTAAAATAAAATATAAGACTTACAACGATTTAAGAATAGATTGGCTAGGATCGATCTAGGAACAAAGATGAATGATAATTAAATGGAGAAGAAGAGACACAAAAACCACAAGGAAAGAGGAGGAGGCACACGGCGCAAGGAGAGGAAGAGATGAGAGAATTAGGTTTAGGGTTTTCAAATGAGAGAAAAGAAAGAGATTAGGTTTCGCTTGAAATTTATAGAGAAACTAATGAGCATTAGGGTTTAGCTAGAAAATAATCCCAATAAGAAACAAATAGGAGGATTTGACCCAATAATGAGGTTTCTACCTAATTTGAGGTATAACTAAGGAATAATAAAATATTGATCTTCGAACAAAAATAATTAATTAATTCGAATAAAATAAATACCTAAAATTATGGGGTCTTACAATCCAACCCCCTAAAAAGAAGTTTCGTCCTCGAAACCTGATCAAAGCTAGAAACACTCTTACCTAAAGTACGGTAAAAATGTCATAAACAAGTCAGGAAGAAATAAATCCAGCATGGACAACAAAAGAATTCGGATACAAAAGATACTTACGCGCCCGCACGGGATAACACATATGCAGGTAAAGACTGAAACAAAAAAAGTACTCGTAACCTCATCAGGATTCGCCTTAGCCTTAGCACGACTCATAACGAATAAACGGCCAGTCCTTGAAGCATTAAACTTTGGAGCATCAGTCTTTGATTTCTGAGGACAATCCTTCATCTTGTGTCTTGGCGACTTGCATAGATAACAAGTGAGAGGTATAACCTCACAATCATCACCCCGATGGTAAACCTTCCCGCAACGATAACACCAAATGGCCCTCTTGGTCTGATCTTGATCATGGTTGTTCGACGAACAAGTTTTGAACTTCTGCTTCTTTTGGGACGACTGATAAGAAGTAGAATCAACATAGGGCCTCTTCACAAACTGGTTCTTTGCGCTCTCTTCACTATCGGTAGCAAGAACGGAATCATAAATACTGAGAGCACGATCATAAGCCTGCTGGAACGAATCGACAGAATTCCAAACATAGCAATCCTGGCCTTAGGAGCCAAATTCTTCTCATAGCGACGAGTCCTCGAAACCTCGTCTATGACCAAAGAAGTTACAAATCGTGATAGCCTCACAAATTTTTTGGTATACTCCTCGACAGTCATCGAACCCTGAGACAAACGAAGGAACTCTTGCTCCTTCTGCCATCTCATCTCTTCAGGATAGAATCTCTTCTTCAGAGCTTCAGAGAAAACAGCCCAGCCTAAATCTTGCTGAACCTCCAAACCAGCTCTAGCAACAGCCCACCAATTGTCACCGTCATCCTTCAGGTAGTAGGTAGAAATGTTCACCTTCTGACCATCAGGACACTAAGTAGCAAGAAACAACTTCTCAATCTCCCGAATCCAAGCTTTTAAAGCAGTATGATCATTGGCACCATCATAGGCAGGGGGACGTTGTCAAGCAAAGCGATTAAACACAGACTGCTGCGGATGATTGTTGTTGTTGTTGTTGAGATAAGTAGTAAAACCCTGAGCCATAGATGCCAACGCATCATCGAGTCTTCTAATGCGTTTAGCATCGGCCTCGTTACTATTTCTGTTTCCAGTTTTAGTGCGCACTATCTGTAAAACAGAAGTTTGTTATCTAGTGGTAAAACTAAGAACCACTTCAGGTAACTACTTGTACACTCTACAAACATAACCAACTAGTCCTTATTGGTTTCTACCCATTTACTCTCACTCGTTTACTAAGCCATTTACTTTAGTCTTTACTAAGCGAGAGTTGGGAGCGTGTTCGCTCTGATACCAACTGAAACAACCCAGATTATTAAAACAAAAGAAATACCTTAATATTAAATAATCTATCAGAGTATAAAGATGAATAGAGTCAAGGTGGCGAAAACACCTGACCAATCTGGATCGATACTCAAATCAAAAACTAAATTCATACATTATTATTATTCTCAAAGGAAACCAAGAATCCTAAACATATTATTTATCTCGCCACAAGTCTCTCCAGTCCAACTTCCAGACAAGTAGCATTCAATTCAACATGAGAATAGGAGGTCAACAATCAGTTGGGAGTAACTAGATGCTCTCCCAGTCATGGTTACAACATGCTGAATTAATCAACAATAAATAACAACTGCGTCTGAACGGATAGAGCGTATAACAATTGCCTCCATCGGTGTGGACCGTATAACAACTGCATCCACGGTACTATGTATAGCGTATAACAACTGCCTATATGTCTAAGACGTGGCCAGACTCTTGATGCATGAACTATACATCGAAAGACACACGGAACCCAGAGCGCATAACAACTGCCTCTAGCCAATCCCGAACATAGTGTAACACCCGCAAATATACCCTATTTGTAATTTAAAAATATTATACGGATACTTTTCAGCGTAATTTTAGAATTAGTCTAGAACTTAGTTTCCGTGTCTAATTTAACAAATCCGAGTTCGTTTTCGGTCTTTACTCGAAATTCTGAGTGACTTACGCCTTAAGGCGCTTTTGGGCTTTTTCCCATATTTTCCACTTACTCACCTTATACCTCCTTTAAACCCTAACTCCCTCATTCTTTTCCACTTACTCCTTCTTCCTCACCAAGCCACCAAAATCTAAAATTGCATTTATGCATCATCTCAAATTTCTCACTACTCCTTCATTACTCACTCAAATCTCCTTATTTTCATCTTAATCTTCCGCTCTCATCGTCCTCTACCTTTTGTGGCAATAAAATTAACGTCTTTCTCATTTTCAATATATCCGTCTTTCTCAAAGGTGAATTATATTCATCTTTTGTCGTCTTTTTATAGGTGGAGACCTTCAAGACCCCGACAAAGATTACTATCTAGTGGAGGAAGGCTTAGAAATCAATTGAAGACGCGTAAAGGTAACGGTGAAGGGTTACTCGATATCAATACATGATTTAATGTGTTTTTGATGTTAGTAAGCGTATTTAGAATAGGATGATTATTCATAGGATTTGTGTTGTTGATGATAGTTATTATTTGTTGATAATTGTTATTGAGTATTGGTGATTGATGATGATAGTTGATGTTTGTTGATGTTTATTGGTGAAGTAAAGATGATTTCGTGCATATGTTGTTGGTTTCAATCACTCATTGTTGTTAAACTTGTGTATGGATCTATTTTGGGGAAGCCATGGTTGAGTTTAGAACAAAATAGAAATGTCTCGACCCAAGTCACGGGCGTGACCTATATATCACGAGCGTGAAATAAGAGGCGGACCCAATACCCCTTGCGTAACAGACCTTTCACGGGCGTGACATGAAAGTCACGGTCGTGAAACGCATGGCACGAGCGTGACATAAAAGTCACGGTCGTGACAACTCCAGTTTTCCTCTACAGACCCATTTTCGTAAAATGGTCATATATCATTCGTTACTTTCTTGCTTTGGGCTTGCGACCTACCGTTGGAACCGTAAGAGGATAATCTATCTCCTCCATTTGGAATGTCTGCATTCTCATGTCTAGAACTCTAGTTATGACCTTTTGAAGTGGACCCTTGTTTTAATAGTTTCCAAACTTGTTCTTTTGAGATGAGATTTATGTTTCTTATTCATTATACTTTTTAAACTTGGTCTAATGCTTATGTAATCACGTATTGTCTCATGTTTATCATTGTTACATTTATATCATGCTTGTATAACATGTTTTGTGACGGTATTTTATATATCCCCCTTTGAGTCGGTTTTACATATGTTATGATTTGAGCATTAATTATTATGAGCTATGAACTCTCATTCCCCGGCTACCTCCTCGCTCGTAAGGCTGGAATGTCGGAACGAGGAGATGTATCTTTAATGCTTAATTGCATGTTTTAGTGGGCATATGACGACGTTGTTGGGAGGCGAAGGCTGGAATGTCGGAATTTCCGTCAGTACCCGTCAGTGAATTTTGCCGCCTTTGACTTAGTTAACGCGCCATTTTCGACTGACAGATAATCCGCCAGTTTTATTTTTCCGCCAGTATTCCGTCAGTACTCCGTCAGTGATAATAAATTACTGACGGAATTTTTTTCCGTCAGAAAAACCGTCAGTTTCCCGAGATATCCTTGTAGTGGGCGAACGCTTTGCGTTGATCGACCCAGCCGTCAAATGTTGTATACTTGTGAGGTGGTGTCATTGCATGTAGCGTACCGCTTGTTTATGATGCTTGTGCCCTTTCCGCCTCTTTTGTGAAGGTTGACCAAATTTGGGGTACTCGGCTTCTATGGTTGACCGAGTCTTGGATGCGAAATGTTTATCGCATGTCGAATCGAAAAGTCTTATTTCGAGAGTCTGGCCAGGTTTAGACTAGGATCGGATATTTATATAATCGTCCTACCAGGAGGAATTGTGTCTACATATACGAAATGTTAATCGTGTATGCGTTCAGGGAAATGTTTATCGTGTGGATGCGATTTTAATCATAACGGCAATGTACATGGTGCTAGTGCGTGTCATTTACTGTGAGAGATGTATGTCAACGTATTCGTACTTTGGATGGATGATTATATGTTGATTATTTGTGACCATTGGATGACTTGGCGTTGTTTATATGTCGAGTCTCTATCTTATCAAGTATATGCCGCTATCGGTGAGATGCAAGCCCTAGTGAGTATATAGTTGCCTAAGGGTGTCTTCCCCGAGTCTGTTTACAATCTGATGCGTACAGTTCATATGTCGAGTTCTATCTTATCAAGTGTATGCCACTAACGGTGAGATGTAAGCCCTAATGAGTGTATAGTTGCCTAAGGATGTCTTCCCCGAGTTTGTCTATAACCTGATGATTACGATTTTGTACTTCACACGCCTATATGTTTATATATTGAAATGCCTATTTATCCTTCTCGTATTTCACATGTTATATATATATATATATATATATATATATGAATGCTTCTACTTATGTACTTCCGTTTAAGTATGTTATTGTTGGAGATAGTGTCCTCCACAGTTAGTGTGATAACGTGTATAAATCTTTTACAGGTTCACAGGGTATACTTAGTATTCTTATTAGTTGATTAATATTTATCGATAACGGTTGGCTTGCTAGAAGTTTGACGTTATTGTCATTTTAATGGCGGTGATCAACTGGTCCCTAAATGTCACACCTAAAGGATGTGTTTGAGAGATATAATTATATGAAAAATATAATCATATCTATGCCTTATATGACTAAAAGGTTAGTCGATGTATATGACTAAAAGGTTAGTCAATGTAATGATGATACGATTATTTAATACGATTAAATAATACTAGCTGAGACGAATTAAATGTTAATTCGTAATTGAATATAAACTGTTATATCTAATTGATGTATATAATGTAAATATTTAATACGATTAAATAATGTAAGCTTAAACGAATTAAATGTTAATTCGTAATTAAATATAAACTGTTATATTTAATTAGCAAATTATAAATATACGATATTTATAGTTGACGTATATATTATACGATATTGTCATAATAAATGATGTCCGACCGGTATTAATAAATCGACTACAAAATGTTGTATGGACTTATTAATATGTGACAACATAAATGACAATAATAATACATACACATATTATACATTAAATAAATAAATAAAGGAAGACTCCTATCTGGACTCCACTTCCTAAAACAAGTAGAAGAAGAAGAGGGAAGACTTCTCCTTCTACCCTACTACTATTTGCACGGCCAAATTGAGGATGAGAGGAGAGTGATATATAAACTCTTCTTCTCTACATTATCATCATACAATTACTTTCACAAAAATTAGAAGTAATTTTTGTTCATTCTAGCACAAGAAAAGGCCTTTCTCAGAACATCTTGGTGCAACGATTAGGAGAATATCGATCTCGATATTTGTTCTTAGGCCATATTGCTAGGACCAAAGGTTGATTCTAATCTTTAAGCTTTTCGTTTATGACTCGTATTACATATATTATAATTTCGTTATAATCCTTAAATTTCATGTATAAAATATACCGATATTTCCCACAGTTATTTGTGATATGGCTGGGAGAACCCGGAGTTACTCCCCACTGACTATGGCGTTCATGTTTTCATGGATGAACAGGTTGCTTGGATGGTTTTGCTTGTGTTTTTGGGTTCGGGTGTGAGCTAGCGGGCGTTCGCCTCGACGATTCACCCCTAGACGTTTCTTAGCTAGTTTGCTAATAACTTTATGTTTGATCACATTTTGAGAGACTACGTCTCTTTGTAGTATATTCTACTTTAGTTTGTATTTATTTGACATTCCTCGTACCTTTATTTTAGCATGTAAAATGTTTTAAAAATACCGTATTTTCCGCTATATAAATCGCATGCTTGTTATGTTTTATTTCCGCTATCGCGAGGGTTGTCACACATAGACCTAAAGAAAATCCCCAAAGGGTAGCGTTTGCTCATTCCGATCGGTATTTAACTTATACCTCTCGTCATCTATACAATTAGTCCATAAAACACTGTACAATTTAACTGACTATATAAATATGTGAATAACATCACAACTTATAACATAGAACAGTATAACCAACTGAACTGTTATATGGAAAAGAGTAACCAGCGAGATATATAGTCACAATGTTATAGTATAACTAATTATAACACAACATATGAACAAGCACATATGATCAAAGGTTATAGTACCTTGAACTATAACATTACAATTTTGAAGTCACGTTACAGTTCGAGCTACGATTACATCAAGCATAGAATCATGTATATATCCAACATTATAGTACCTCTTACTATAACCTTCACTTAGCCCTGGTGAAGTTATAGTAACCCCAGCTATAAACTTATTTAAGCGTATCAGGTTGTAGTATCATCAACTATAGCCTTTACTTAACCCTTGTTTAGTTATAGTAACTCCAACTATAATCTTAATTAAGCATATCAGGTTATAGCATCTTTAACTATAACCTTAACTTAACTCTAGTAAACTTATAGTACTTCTAGCTATAACATTACTAAGTGTGCCAGGTTATTGTATCATCAACTATAACTTTCACTTAACTCCAGTAAAGTTATAGTACCTTCAACTGTAACCTTCTCTCAACTTTAGTAAGTTATAGTACATCAAGCTAAAACCTTAGCTATATATGTGCGAGGTTATAGTATCATCAACTACAACTCTCTTCTATGACGGGTTAGTCCTCTATAAAACAATCATCGAGGGGTCGACTTCACGGTAAAAACCGCCATGTCACCACAACGAGTCTTGTTAAAGTACACCGCACCACAACGTCACTTTCAAAGTTATAGCTCGAACAGGTATAAAATGGGTAGCTTACTCGCAAAGTTATAGTCTTACACACTATAACCTTAACGTTGTAAACCAAAACCCTAAATAAAAAAGTAAAACGCTAGCCTCTCCTCTCAAGGGAGGCTACGACAAACCCTACGACACCTTATTAGGGCCGTGAATCACCAACTAAGGCTAGGGTTCAAATCTTGAACCCTAGTTCGCATCAGAACGGCAATATGATATTTTAAACAATCAATTAGATATACAATTTAAAGAAAAACATTTAACATGCATAATAATTACTACACACACATCAAATCATATAATAAATCATCATTCATGTTAATTAATTCACTTTGTATAAACGAATTAAAGAAAAACACCTAGTTACGTTTTTAGCAAAATACTGCGGTAAATCTTTCTCTAAAATATAGCAATCTTCTTCCGGGCCACCAACTAAGCCTTTATTATCACAATCAAGACGTGCACAAATATAAAATGATCCTAACTAATAATCTAACGCATAAAACTTTGAAAAGATGAAAATAAAATGTAAGACTTACAACGATTGAAGAATAGATTGGCTAGGATCGATTTAGGAACGAAGATGAATGATTAATGATAATTACATGGAGAATAAGAGGCACTAAAATCACAAGGAAAAAGGAGGAGGCACACGGCACAAGGAGAGGAAGAGATGAGAGAAATAGGTTTATGGTTTTCAAATGAGAGAAAAGAAAGAGATTAAGTTTAGCTTGATATTTATAGAGAAACTAATGGGCATTAGGATTTAGCTAGAAAATAAGCCCAATAAGAAACAAATAGGAGGATTTGACCCAATAATGAGGTTATACTAATACGAGGTATAACTAAGGAATAATAAAATATGGATTTTCGAACAAAAAATAATTAATTAATTCGAATAAAATAAATACCCCAAATTCTAGGGTGTTACATCATCTCATTAGAAGAAATTATTACAACTTCTCACTAAGAATCCAATACTTAGAAACTTAAGAAGTTTCATATAAAGTTAAGTTCATATACTACTAATAAAATTACTAATAGTAGTAATAGAGTTCTTAGTTACATATTAAAGGCTACTTATATATAGTTCTCGTAAACTAATGTTGTAGTGATTAAGGGGGTTGTCGTGGTGCAACTTATAAAAGTGTTTCTACATTAGAAACTTGGAGTTCATCCCTCATATCTAAGCTCAAGAACAAGATTAGGAAGGTGTCTTAATCTTGTGCCATCTCGCCTAAATATCAATGTGAGGAAACAAATTATTTCTTCTTCATTTTTATTTTGTTATACATGCATAAGATCTTATTAGTTCAATGAGTAAACTAATTTTATTTTGTTATTATAAATGTCTAAGAATGGGTTTATGAAACTTATAATCGGTATCAAAAGCTAAGGTAGTTGCATGTATAATCGATTTATAATTTTTTCGAGTTAAAAGTAACTTAAATAAAACTAGTAATTTGTGATTTATGAAATAAGTCACACTATCATTTGCATGTTAAATATTCTGGTCTGAATGTGATTTTAGGTCATATTGATGAATTAAAAAGTTTTTTATTACATTTGAATTAAAAAAATGGTATTGAAAGTACTAAAAATAGTTAAACTTATTTTCTGACCTTAAAATTTTTACACCACATCAAATGCATATCTTAACTATTGTATGTAAAATGGAATAAATGAAGGTTAAACGGTTAAAAATAGTTATTCTTCGAATCAGACCATGAAATTTTATTATGTCATCACATGCATCTTTTTCTCAATTTTTGAAAAAGTTGATATGATTTTGATTTGTTTTGCATGATATATGAATTTTTAATGTAAACACGACATAAATAGGGACTATTTTAGCAAAAATGGCTAAATAAAATTTCACGGCATGATAAAATTAATTTTGGTTTAAATTCATGTCCCACTTTACATAACTAAAGTTTAAAATTTGATTAGATTAATTTTAAGATCCTTTATGTATTTTATTTGATAAAATCGATAAAGCGCAAACGTATTTTTCTCTAAAATAATTCAAAACTTTTAAACTTGATTTTTGACATTATGAGTATCATGGTGATATTCCAGAAATTTCAAAAATTTAAATTGAAGTTTTAAAATTTTTGTATTTAAATTTGGATTTATTTCATTAAAATATGATTTTAAGTCTAAATATGAGAAATTATAAAACAACAAGTTGAATTATTGTCCAAAATTGAGTAATGACTAATTTTTTAGTCCTAAAACAGTTAGGATAACTAATGATAAGTGAATATTTGTATGGTTTTAACCCCCAGTTTAGCTCGGTTTTGTATGTCATTTGTGCTTTGTTAAGCCACTTTATGAGCTAATATCGTCTTCTAGGCGAATTCCTGTTTTCTAACCTGTTTTGTAGGGAAAGTGACGTTTCTACGCCCTTTTTCTATATTCCCGAGCATTTGCCTAGAACCCGACGATTCGAAGAAGCAAGCTCGACCATATCAAAGGCATTTCAAGAAGGTTCACTAATTCGAAAGAGAGAAGAAGCAAAGACGGTTTCGTAGTTGTCGGAACATTAATCATTTAGGCGGAAGAATTCATCGCTTTACGTCAAACCCTATCAACAAACCCGATTGGAGAGGTCAAGGGGGATGTTGGAAGTCAAGTCAAAGCAAAGGAAGATGAAACGTTAGTCAAAAGGACCTGGATGACCACTTACCCAATCGGGGAAGTGTGTACCCGATCGGGTTTTTGTGCTGCTTCAATAAAACGGCGTCGTCTTCCTACTTTTGTCCTATGTGTTTAATGCCCGACCTCTTCTTCACGAAACCCTAATACTATAAATAGATCATCTAGCCCCTCATCTCAACACACTTTTTCTTACAATCCTCTTCTCTTCTCTTCTTACATTTCCTCTTTAGATTAGGAGGAAGGGAGAACTAGTCTCTCTTCTCTCATTTCCTTCTTCTTTAGTCTTTAGTTCTTAGTTTATTTCTGTCCATTTCACATCAAAATCGTAGCTTAGATTAATAAGAGTTTCAATCTTTGTAGTCTACTTTGTTGGGTACAAGTGTTGTAATTCAAGGATCGTTTATTATGTGCAAGGATTTTCTATTATTGTTATCATTATCATCATCTATCGTCATATAGGTATTTCTATTTTATCCCTCGTTTAATGTTCTTATTGTTTTCCGTTTGATTGTTATTCGCTTTACACATTGTCTTAGATTCATTTTAGTACCGTTATAATCGTTGTTTCATTTCCTAGATTATCAATTAGCGTCGTTATTATCACCATATAAAAAGTCAAAACCAAATAAACATGTCTATCCTAGTTTTCATTGTTAATATCATTGTAGACATAGATATCATCATGAGTGAGTAGTCATCCTTTCTAGGGTGTAGGGTAGCCATGTTAGATTGATTAAAAGATGTTAATTGGATAAAGGAATTGTGCCTTTAAAACATTGTGTCTATGCATGTTTGGATTGTAACGATAGTTAACGATTTTTAGCTAAAATCATTTGACTAGTATGGAATTCTTTTCCAAGGTAGATATACAGGAATTGAATAGACAAAGCATGACATGGTAGATTAAGACCTAGTAAATCGCACTAAAAGCCTGCTAGACCATCTGATCTATGATTGTAATGAACACGCCATTCTTACGAACGCTCAATGAATTATTTGCATATCCTAAATCCAATTTCATCAATATATCAATCTACATGTGTGAACCTACTTCCCTAGATGCTTTTCATTACTTGCTTTACTATTTTTATTTTGTTTTTATTTATGCTTTATATTAGTTTAGATATCAAAAATCTCAAAACCCAGATAATCATTAGATAAAACTCAATTGCGAGACATTTCACATTCTATAGGAAACACCATCTCCCTGAGGATCGACCCCTACTTCCCTTATTACATTAATTTGTTATTAGCCTAGTCTGGGTAATTTATCTTTGTATTGGGCTTGTGACAGGCCTGATCAAATTTTGGCGCCGTTGCCGGGGAGCACGGTTTAGTTTTCCTTTTTTCTTGTGACTTCAATCGCAATTAGTTTTATCTAGTCTTTAGGAACCCAAATTCCTTTAGACCTCTCTTGATTTTTCATCCTAGCTTTCAATCTTATGCCCAGATCTTCTAGACTAGGGACCCCTATCTCTTTAGACCCCGATCTAGAAAGAACTCTTCATAGGAGACGAAAACTATTCAACGAAATCTCAAAAGTTTCTGATACTTCTAGTTTAGATCGTATTCGTGAGAAATACTCGGATATTTTATCTAACCTCGAAGGAGAAGAAGATCCATTCCCATATCCATTCACAAAACCAATCAACCTTCAAACAACATTCCATCTTCACCTTCACATTAGGAAATGGTTCGACTTTCAGACCATTCCAAACCCACCGCAGAAACGCTTCCAAGGGGTATTACTACACCCCAAATCGAAGCCCAAAACTTTGAAATCAAACCATCCTTCATTAACCTTATAGAAAGAAGTCAATTTAGTGGCAATGCCACAGAAGATAGCAACCTTCACATCCAAAACTTCTGTGACTATTGCTCCACTATTAGACAAAATGGAGTCACCCAAGAGCAAATTAGAGAGATGCTCTTCTCATTTTCTTTGAAGGGTAAGGCAAAGTTGTGGATTCATAGCCTTGATAAGGTTACTTTAGGTATCACCGATTGGGAGAGCTTAGTTCTTGCCTTCTACCAAAAGTACTTCCCCCCCAGAGAAGACCGCTTTGTTGAGAAGTCAAATCACTGGTTTCCAACAAGGAGATGATGAGAGCCTATATGAAGCTTGGGAGAGGTACAAGGACTTACAAAGAGAATGTCCTCATCATGGGTTAGATTCATGGCTCCTTGCCATCACATTCTATAATGGGTGTTATATAGAGTCCCGTCGTATCCTGGATTCTACTAACAATGGAAGATTTGATCTAATCAATGTTGAAAATGCCCACACTACCATTGAATCCATGGCAATTCACGATTCTCAATATAGAAATTCCCGCTCCATACCATCGAAATCTAAGCAAGAGGACCCCGCTTTAACACTTTTACAAGCTCAAGTAGCCCTTCTCACACAAAAGCTAGAACAAATCCAATACTCTACATCTCAACAGAGTGACAATGGTGTAAGTAAAATTGAAGCCATGATTCTGCAATTGGCTCAAAGGCAAGACAGCATGTTAGCTCAATTCCAAGAGAGCGATCAAGCTAAGGATGCCGCCATCAAATTGTTGGAAGCTAAAATTTCCCAATATGCCTCTTCTAATACCTACCAAGAGCAAGGGCAGCTGCCTTCACAATGTTATCAACCTCACGAAACTGTAAATGCCATTTCCTCGGGAAGTGGTAAGCATAATGATGAGCCCGTGGTTGTTAATGTTGAAGCTGAGGTGCCCATGTCAAAAGGGAAAGAGCCGGAGATTCCTATTGAGATCAAGGTCCCATTTCCCCAAAGATTAGCCAAGCACAAGGAGGAGGCAAAGTATGGTAAGTTCCTTGACGTCGTCAAGAACTTAAAGGTAACAGTCCCTTTCATTGAATTGCTTTCCGAAGTTCCTTCTTATTCCAAGTTTATGAAGGAAGTCCTAAAAAAGAAGAGATCCTTCAATGAGATGAAGACCGTAGCTTTCACTGAAGAGTGTAGTGCACTCTTGCAAAATAAGTCTCCACCAAAACTTAAGGACCCTGGTAGTTATTCCATCCCTTGCACTATAGGCACGTATACCATTGATAAGGCCCTTTGCGACCTAGGTGCTAGTGTAAGTGTCATGCCCTTTTCTATGTTTGAAAAACTTAACATGGGTGCTTTGAAATGCACTAATATTACTTTGCAAATGGCGGACCGTTCTCTAAAACAACCTATGGGTGTTTTAGAAGATGTGCCCGTCAAAGTTGGTAAGTTTTTCATTCCCGTTGACTTTCTAGTACTTGACATGACCGAAGACTCTCAAATCCCAATCATTTTGGGAAGACCCTTTTTGCACACCACTAGTGCGGTTTTTGATGTCAAGAATGGGAAGCTAACATTAGAGAAAGGAGATGACAAGGTGACCTTTAATAAAACTTCAACCGTTAAGGGTCCCGTGTTAGAAGAACCTTGTTATGTGCTTAATGTTAATGACTCTTCTGTTGTTTCTTCTATGCCTCGATCCTTACTGACGGATCCGGTGGAGGCACAGGTTAGTGTTGATTCTCTTGCAGGTGATCATACTAAAAGCACTACTGCTAAAAGTGCTAAAAGGGGCTATTCTCGGAAAAGCTTAGGATGGATGGAGAATGTAAAGCAGGCTATGATGACAAGCTTGGATGATAGTGAGCTTAAAGATAAAGGATGATTTCAAAGAAAGAACTGGAGTCTAGCAAGACTTTAAATTGCGCTTCTCGGGAGGCAACCAGTGTTCCTTTTCTTTTTGCATTTTTAAATTTTGTATTTCCCCTTTTCATTGTTAGGATTTATTCTGCAGATGAAAGAGTTTTTGAAGAACCTATAAAGACCTTCCTTGTCAAGTCCAAAAGACTAGCTTGGGGGAGTCCGCGCTGACTTGTAAGCTTCACTCTTCTTTCATTTTTCCTTTTCCCCCATTAAGCATCTGGTTGCATGTTTAGTCTTCGTGATCACATTGAGGACAATGTGATGTTTAGCTTCGGGGAGGGATTGCATTTTCCCATTTTGCATTTTAGTTGATCATTTTTCAAATTTTGAATAAAAGAAAGAGAAGATTTTTGAGAAAATTTAAAAAAATTTCTGAACACAATTGAATGCTTTTCATGCTTTGCTTGCTTGTTTACTATGCTATCATGTCACATTTCCCAAACTTAGAGCTTTCAAAAGATAATGATTCAATATTCATTGAATTGTGCATACATGGGGAAGTCTTGTACACAGTAGGCATAGAATGAATCTATAGATGAGTACGCTTGATCTTGACATTTGGCAACTACATATATTGTAAGGTAGAACCTCCTTAGACTGGTACATCTATACCCAGTCCCATTTAGGTGTGTGTAGTTCTCCTTGTGATGTGTGTCATGTCAAAACGCATAAGTATGGTTCTCATTTCATTCCTATAAGCATTGCATTCATGATTCACTAAGATTTGAAGCCTTTTTCACTTTGAATTACACCTCAAAGAAAATCCCTTCATACAAATGCTTCACAAAATAATAGCTACAGATAAAAACTGCCTACCTTTTGAGCTAGTAGCTAGACTATGGTGTATGGGTGCTCTTTTGAGAAGATTTGTTCTTATATGTCAAAGTGAATTTGGAAGAACGGAAACGTTCAAGAAGTGATGTTATGTTCAAAAGAAAAAAAAAAAGAAAAAAAAAAGAAAGAAAAAAGAAAGCAAAAAAAGAAGCAAAAAAAAGAAAGAAAATAAGAAAGAAAAAAAGAAATAGAAAAAGAAAAAAAAAATGAAAAAATCGAAAGAAAAAGAGAAATAAAAGAAGAAATAAAGGAAGAAGTTGTGAGTATCTCCTCAGAAATATCAATTCAATGTTTAGAAGGAGTTTACTCTTGTGTTTCGTGTGTAATAAGCCACTTGTTCCTTTTGGCTTCGCTTTTTGTCTTGTGGGAATTAACCGAAAGTTTGGATTGAATATTCATTTATTATTGGTCAGTTGCTAGCTCATTCTAACCTTCACATGACCATAACTATTTGTCCACCTTTCACCCATTTCCCAAAGCCTTCTTCTTATTTCTCGGCTTCTTTTCTATGTGCATTGTGATCTTTGACTTGTGTTTTGAATTGTTTACCATATTAGACTGCGGACACATTTTCATAAGTCGTAGATAGGTGAGTGTCTCAAAAACATTTATAAAGAAATCACCTTTTACATACATTGAGTGTTCGAGTGTGCCGTGAGAGTCCATTTGTCAAAAGATCATGCAAGAGCTGAAATTCTATAGTGAAATTCTCTGTGCTACGCCGTTATGTAAATCTCAGCCATGTTTATGTATCATTCTTGCCCACGTTGTTTTTGGGTTATGATTCATTATGTTTTCAAAGTTTTACGTTGAGATTTGTTTCTTGATGGTGTAGTAGCCAATGCTTGCAACCCTTGTCCTGGTATTGTTTGGTATGTTTGCTTGAGGACAAGCAAAGGTTTAGCTTGGGGGAGTTTGATAAGTGAATATTTGTATGGTTTTAACCCCCAATTTAGCTCGGTTTTGTATGTCATTTGTGCTTTGTTAAGCCACTTTATGAGCTAATATCGTCTTCTAGGCGAATTCCTATGTTCTAACATGTTTTGTAGGGAAAGTGACGTTTCTACGCCCTTTTTCTATATTCCCGAGCATTTGCCTAGAACCCGACGATTCGAAGAAGCAAGCTCGACCATATCAAAGGCATTTCAAGAAGGTTCACTAATTCGAAAGAGAGAAGAAGCAAAGACGGTTTCGTAGTTGTCGGAACATTAATCATTTAGGCGGAAGAATTCATCGCTTTACGTCAAACCCTATCAACAAACCCGATTGGAGAGGTCAAGGGGGATGTTGGAAGTCAAGTCAAAGCAAAGGAAGATGAAACGTTAGTCAAAAGGACCTGGATGACCACTTACCCAATCGGGGAAGTGTGTACCCGATCGGGTTTTTGTGCTGCTTCAATAAAACGGCGTCTTCTTCCTACTTTTGTCCTATGTGTTTAATGCCCGACCTCTTCTTCACGAAACCCTAATACTATAAATAGATCATCTAGCCCCTCATCTCAACACACTTTTTCTTACAATCCTCTTCTCTTCTCTTCTTACATTTCCTCTTTAGATTAGGAGGAAGGGAGAACTAGTCTCTCTTCTCTCATTTCCTTCTTCTTTAGTCTTTAGTTCTTAGTTTATTTCTGTCCATTTCACATCAAAATCGTAGCTTAGATTAATAAGAGTTTCAATCTTTGTAGTCTACTTTGTTGGGTACAAGTGTTGTAATTCAAGGATCGTTTATTATGTGCAAGGATTTTCTATATTGTTATCATTATCATCATCGATCGTCATATAGGTATTTCTATTTTATCCCTTGTTTAATGTTCTTATTGTTTTCCGTTTGATTGTTATTCGCTTTACACATTGTCTTAGATTCATTTTAGTACCGTTATAATCGTTGTTTCATTTCCTAGATTATCAATTAGCGTCGTTATTATCACCATATAAAAAGTCAAAACCAAATAAACATGTCTATCCTAGTTTTCATTGTTAATATCATTTTAGACATAGATATCATCATGAGTGAGTAGTCATCCTTTCTAGGGTGTAGGGTAGCCATGTTAGATTGATTAAAAGATGTTAATTGGATAAAGGAATTGTGCCTTTAAAACATTGTGTCTATGCATGTTTGGATTGTAACGATAGTTAACGATTTTTAGCTAAAATCATTTGACTAGTATGGAATTCTTTTCCAAGGTAGATATACAGGAATTGAATAAACAAAGCATGACATGGTAGATTAAGACCTAGTAAATCGCACTAAAAGCCTGCTAGACCATCTGATCTATGATTGTAATGAATACACCATTCTTACGAACGCTCAATGAATTATTTGCATATCCTAAATCCAATTTCATCAATATATAGGAAACACCATCTCCCTGAGGATCGACCCCTACTTCCCTAATTACAATAATTTGTTATTAGCCTAGTCTGGGTAATTTATCTTTGTATTGGGCTTGCGACAGGCCTGATCAACTAACTTGGACTTAAATATGATTTAAGTGTTGTTTATTGATTTTAAAATGTTATATTCACGCATTTCCCTAAAACCGAGTTATATTCGATATAAATTTAAATAGGGCGATTTGGCACTTAAATTGAGCATGCATGTTTTATACATATTATGATGCTGAATATTTTGTTTATGAATGTCATATTTTATTTATATAATTTTTAATTATGTAATATAATTTTAGTATGGCCTTAGTTTTAACCCTTTTTTCCCGTAATGTGAGGGAATAAAGATTTAGTTGTAATTTTTAATGTGATCTCGTATCACTTTTATTGTAATATTTTATATTACAAATGTATAAAAGGAAAGTCTTGTAATTTTATTATATATTTTAATTATTTGTAATTACGGAGTTTCCTAAAGACTGAGCCATTCGAAAAGGTGTTCCGAAAGAGGTGATGCCCTTGGGAGTCGTGTACATTATATGAAGTTCAATGGACCAAAGGAGTTGGTTTCCGAATTTGTAATAGATGATTGGATTTTCTATTTTAGGAAGGTCATGCTAGGAAATTATGCATTTTCTTTTAATATGTTTGCATGCATTGCCAAATCGCCATAACTTCACATGCATATCGAGTTTTCGACCATGTCAATTACAATTATCGTTAGTTCACCTATTTAGCTCACTTAAACGAGATAAATAATAAATTGACATGACCTCTTCTATAATAATTGAGATCAAGCCTTACCAAATAGTAGAGCCATGAGTCTCAATTTCATAAGGAGGTAGGCTCGGCTCAACGAGGTGCTAAACTTGTTACGTTGGGTAAGTCGGGTAATAAAAGGTTATTACATCGAAATTTTGATTGAGCTCAACGGAAGTATTCGCGACCGTAGCCGCATATGTTTCGGGCTTAAGATAAATATTAAAGTAATATTATCGATCGGGAATACTAAAAGTAGAATCTATTAAAGAGTTAATCCATTGAATCATATTAATTAGAGATGAATCGGCTCACCGTGCTCGAATTGATATGAATTTGGATCTCGGAATCATTTATAAAAGCTGGGTAGAGGTCACTATATAAATGTTCAACTTTTTTATATGTTTGCAAGTATTTATTTTAAAACGATAGGTGACAACACAATAGCAACTCCATTTTTGTAGTCAAAATTGTTTAATCGCAATAGCAACTCCTAATTCATCCACAACTGCTAACACTCCAACTCTCACCAACTTGTCTTGGCTCCGATCCTTCATATATCGATGTAAATTAGAAAAGAATGTGGCAAACATTGCCAATTGGGATGCGCAAATCCATTTGGCCGCGTAAGGTGACAACAAGCTTCGCTACCTAATCGTAGCCCCTCCTCTTCACCCGAAAGTAGGTCAACCGCCATCGTAAGGCAAGCCTACGAGGCTTACCATAAATAGTCGGCCGCGATCAAGAATGTTTTGATCTTCTCAATGGAGGCCGATCTCCAAAGGAGTGCCATAAAGATGAGCACCGCCTATGAGATCTACACCAAGGTTGTGACCATGTTTTTACAAGCTCCTAGGATCAGTGAATATGAGACGGCCTCCGCATTTTTCGACATGAATCTCACGGAGGGCCAAAAGGTTAGCCTTCATGTACTCAAATTGATTGAGCATGTTGAGACTCTTAAATTTCAAGGGGTTACCATTCCCGAAGAACTCGTTATATATTGAGTTTTAAATTCCTTGGGCAAAATCAAAGCATATGTGCAGTTTACGGTAAACTACAATATGAAAAATATGAAGACTTATCTCCATGAATTGCACAAGATGATTGTGCAAGCCGAGAGAG
>JAIUZE010011263.1:0-30590 GCA_022085475.1 Heliosperma pusillum | reverse complement strand
TACCAACTTCCCTACCTCTTGTTATAGTTTATTATCAGATTCACATGATAGCTTTCACATGATAGGTTATATGTTAGTTATCTGTTTCATAACATGAAAAGCATATCTTATATGTTAAGGTCTTGTATTTTCTATATACATTACTTTTATGATATTCATGTTTCATTAAACTCGACATTTCGTGGCTGGGAGAACTCGGAGTTACTCCCCACTGACTGTGGCTTCCGTGTTTATATTTAATGCGGTCGAACAGGTGGTGAATGCATATTTGGGGTACATTGACGAGCTAGCGAGCGAAGTATTGACCTTGGACCTATATTCGGTTATTAGATTGTATATTATTATACACTCGTTTCATTTCCGTATTTATACGGGAGATATGTCTCCCGTCTTGTATAATTTTTATGTATAATATTAATTTTCTTTTGTAATGAACCTTTTTATTTATGACACCCTTCGTTATGTATTTAAATTATTCTTTTTCTTTCCGCAAATTTGAGGGTGTCACAGAGTTTCATATGGAAGATAATGGATGGTTGAGCTGTATGTTTTCTATTCGTCAACGTTGGATTCCCGCTTATTATCGTGACATTCCTTTAGGTTGTCATTTAAGAACAACCCAACGGTCTGAGAGTGAAAACAGCTTCTTCAAGCGGTTTGAAAATCCTCGTGGCACCCTCGTCGAGTTTTGGTTGCGCTTCCAGAGCGCTATGGATCAGCAACGATATAGACAAAAGTCTCTTGACAGAGATAGTGACCACTCTCTACCTCAAACCAAAACCCTTCTTCGACTCGAGATTCACGCGTCCACTGTCTACACACACTAACTGTTTTACGATTTCCAGCAGCAGTGTGTCGATTCTTTGCATTCATGTAGTGCCGGATATTCATCGAGGGATGCCACTACAAGGTTCCTTGATGTTGAGGATTCCATGTTTCGTAAGACGTACAATGTGGCACTTAATCCTACAACTTGGGATGAAAGTTGTTCATGCAAGCCGTTTGAGAGGAAAGGCTACATATGCAAACACATTATATGGATTCTCTCAGGTAAAGGGGTGTATCTTCTTAGTAGATGGACAAAGAATACCAAAACATGCCCCTATATGATGTAAATGGGCAGTTGATGGACGACTTTACGGCATCGGATGTGATCAAGATGCATATTTTACCTTCTTGGTCAGAGTTCTACTCCACCTTGAATCTGTTAAAAGCTTAACCTGCATCTAAAGTAACCGAGCTCATCCATCTCTTTACGACATTTAGACAACAATTGCAGCCGGTGTCGGAAACAATGACAAAACAGCAAGAGTTGGAGATGCTCCCGGGGTGTCGGTCTTCAACTAAGTTACATATATTACCATCTGTGGAATCAAAAAATAAAGGCAGTGGGAAGAGGTTGACGTCTAAGAAACAGCAGTGCATTGCCAAGGTACAAAAGCCGAAAAGGTTTTGCAATAATTGTAAGCAAATGGCACATCATGATAAGCGTAACTGTCCTCATTCATCCTCTGATCATGCTTCTTCACACCAATCCGCTGATAATGCCTCTGAGGTTAGTTATTTTCCTCCCATTATTCATTTGTTATTAATTCCATAATTCATTTATAACAATATCACATATCTTGTCTAACATTATCACATATCTGGTCTAACAATATCACATAGTTGGTCGAACAATATCACATAGCTGGTCTAACAATATCACATAGCTGGTCTAACAATATCACATTTTTGTAGATACTAATTTGTTGTTTTGTTTGTTTTCCTTTTGAAGATTTCTTCACTCTCGGATGTCCTTTAACAGTACGTAGTACACCACCATCAATTGTTTGTACTGATGAAGTTCATAGTATATTTCTTGTGCAGATTTCTTCAATCTCGGATTGAGCAAATCAAATTGAGAAACTATATAAACAATTGAGCAAATTTTTGTATTCATTTCTCTTATATAGAGAACTTTTTAATCTTTACGATATTGTTGCAAGTTGTCCCCATTTTATATTCTCGTATGAAGACAGAATCTTGTTGAATATCACATTTCAATTTTTTCCAAGAATTCTCTCGCTTCTTCTCTTATATTCCAGTTAATTATATATCTTTTTTAACAACAATAATATCACACGTTATGAACAACAATATCACATGTTATGAACAACAATATCACTTTTATATACACTATATAGCATCTTATATGAGGTATATATGACGTATAGCAGTTTATGAACATAATATATTGGTTTACATGACACGTTATAAACAAAATCACTCGTAATTAGTTACAAACCATTTCTTACATTTAAGCATACTTTTTTCATAATAACAATATCACATGTTATGAACAACAATATCACACGTTATGGAATTAATATCAGATATGTGATATGTGATATTGTTAGACCAGATATGTGATATTGTTTCAATCAGCAATTTCAGAAGTTAAAACAATATTACACTGCATATAAAACAATATCACTTTATATACAAAACAATATCATAAATGCCAAATCAACTAAACGCTGAGATACAATATTCACCATGTACCTAAGAGCCAAAGTCACTCTTCTTGAATTCAGAATATCATTACCAATAACATAGTACATCACACCTTACTAGGTCTATCAATCTACTTGTTGTCACTACCTATACCCCCTACTCCTACCACCCCTATGATTTGGAACACTCTTGTACCTTTTCCTAGGAGAGTTGCGAAGTATTGGCATTTCAGTGTCAATCTTTGGGTTCTCCTTCTCAACAGGATTCTCCTTCTCAACAGGAACATGTGCTTCCTTTCCTTTTTCCTTTCTAGAAGGCCCCTTGATTCTCCTCTTTTCCCGTTGTTTTTTTAACATAAGGTCATCCCAAACTGCAAATATCTTCTCTTTATCATTTCCTTTATCATTTGTCCCTTCCACTTCATGTTCATTCAAAGAGTGTATAGCAGCATGTTTCGTGTTTATGACGTCAAACTAGTTTTATTTCAGAATACTAAAAATGTACATATATAAAATAATATAATAGCTTACCATGTGTTGAATTCCAAAAAGCATTAAACTTGTTGAACACTTTTCTTTGTCTTCAATGTCGTTTAGAATTATTGCCCAACTTTCAATCACAGCGATATTGATATGCACATTTGGCAACAACGGCATTATATCCCCTCTCTTCAGGTACTGCTTTTCGCTGAATTGGCCAACAACCTCACTGCTCCAAAAGAAATGTAAGCATTTTCATCCACAATCTTGCAATTAATATTTAGTTTTGTGATACTGAGAAACAATATCACGCGTTATTTAAAGACATATCACACCATATGCAGAACAATATCACAGATGAAGTATGTTTAAGCTATACAGTATCACACTTCACCAAGAACAGTATGTTTAATATTTATCAAAGATGCATAGGATCTTATTCTGATGATAAATCGTAGTCGTCCAACAAGCAGTAGTCAAGCACTTCTTTTCTCAAAGTCAACATGTTTGAAAGAAAGGCTTGGTTATTCCTCATAAATTTGGAGACAAGGAGTATTTTCTCATTCCCCCTGCTACAATCCAAAGTGCTTCCAAGCCCATCTGAGACTCCACGCCTGCTGCTGCCCAAGACACTCGCAGAACCATTATGTATAATGGCTACAAAAGATTTTTATCAGCTTGCAGATATAGCAGCTTATATCATGAACTATATCCAAGTTTTTTTTAATTAAATTCAATATATGATAAAAGATTTTGTAGGGGAATCTAACCTTTTGTTTTTGAGTTTGGAGTGTGAAAATTCTTATAAAAGATTTTGTAGGGGAATCTAACCTTTTGTTTTTGAGTTTGGAGTGTGAAAATTCTTTTTCCCACCCTTTCCTCCCTTCTTCTTTTTGTTACCTTTTTCCCTCTTTCTCAACAAAGGTAGGATTATTTTACTCTTCATCTCATTCAGCTGTCTTATTTGCTCAAGGACCACACTCCTACTTTCATTTTTATCACTCAATATCATTGTCGCTGCAACCTCTGCCCTATATAGCTCTCTCTTTGTCCTATTAAAAAGCTCACAATCAAAAGGATCACCAACAAAAAACATCATGTGAAGCATCATGAACAAGCCACAGTCTACGTTATGCTCATCGGATTGCCAAATAAAGGGCACATTTTGCATATCGAAGTCCTTCGCTTGTAAACCATGTTCATGACCTTTGCTAATGAGGAAGTCAGCATATGTGTCGACCTACATATTTGTAAAAGAAGTGATAAGTAGTATTTTAGTCTCGTTTTACCCCTCATTTATACCTTTTACTTAACTCGATTTTGTGTGATTCAACCGATTAATAGCTCATTTTATATGTTAATTAGTAATTATTAGTTTTATTATATTAATTGCGAATAATTGTTGTTTTCGTAGAATTTGGTAATATTTTTACTTTTATATATTTTGTAGGTATCTAGTGATTAAATATAACAAGATCAAGAAATGGCTGAATAGTGAAACAAGTCAAAAAGGATTAAAGTCAAATCGAAATAGAGTCAAGAGGTGCATTAGCAATGCCATTTACGTAGTGATGCCATTTTGACCACAAGTTTGTTGCTTCATTTTGGGTGAATAACAAGGACATGGACTTTGTTTTGGTAAGAAATGGGTTTTGTGTGTCATTCTTTGGGCCATATGTCATTCCAACAAACTCAACTTGTATTTGGCCCAACTATTCAAAGAAAAGGCCGACTTTACCTTTTGGACAACAAAATGTCGGTTGTTGGTGGACCATTTTTGTAAAACTTGCTTGGAAACAATTGGATGACAGGAAAATTAGCCTGGTGAGATGAGTAAGGAAGAAAAAGCTAGAAAAAAGGACGAGAAAAAAAAAGGAAGACAGTAGGCAGCAAGTAGAGAAGCAGGAGAAAAATAGGAGGAGTAGGTAGTAGTAGTTAGAAGACCCAATTATCATCTCCTCTCAAAATTAATTTAGATCTAGTTTTATCATATGTAATAGATTAATTATTCCGGGACAAGATTCAATCATTATGCAATTAATTGATCTTCATTCTAGTTCACTCACAATTTCCTTCAAGTTGGGTATAATTTTCTTTCCCTTTTTCATTTTATTATTGTTAATCTCATGTCTTTGTTTAAGTTTATTTTAGTTGTTAATTTCATTAAAGTTTGTTACTTTGTTATTTAAATCATGTTTATGTTCTTTTTATTGTTAGTGCGTGGTTTAATTACTTTAGTTTTCACCATGTTAGAGTAGATTATTGCTAGGGTTAAAGGAGATCTTAAGTGGGATTAGATGGGTTTAATTATTGTGTTTTGTTAAGAGTAATTTTGTGGGTTACTTGTCTTTAATCTTATGCACACTCCATGTTCGATGAAATGCTTGAAGTGAAAACTTGAGTCTTTCTCTATTTTTAGTCACTACTCTTTAAAGCGAAAGCTTAGACTAGTAGTAATTAGACGGCATGATTTTGATAGGATTGGCCTAATATGAGCGATAGCTTGCTTAGACCCGACCTAAGGGACCTCTTAGACCGAAAGGTTGAGACTTTACCTAGACTTGTACCCATCTTAATTACCTTATTTTGTATATGTTGAACTTTGGATGTTTTCCTCATGTCTTGTGCATTTAATATGTTTGTTGAATTGCTTAAATGAAAGTTTGGCATTTCTTATCGTGTAGACTCGCGATCGTCATGGGCGAAAGCCTTGACTTGTTTGTTGATCGCACTTGACCAGTGGTTTGAGAATGGCTAAGACGAAAGCTTGGCTAGACTCGACTCAAGGACCTTCTCTCATTGAAAGATGGAGACACACCTAGACCTCATCCTTCGTTTCACCTCTCATTTTGTCTTAGAGTTGACCCCACCTACTTAAGTGAACCCGAGACCCAAGCCACCTCTCCTCATTTGCGTTCTTTGTTTAGTTTATGTTTACTAGTTTTTAATTCATTAGCTTATTATTATCACTCACATTGTTTGTTTGACTAAACTAGAACAAAACCGAGACTTATAGCCTAACCCCACCGTCCTTTGTGGTTCGACCCCGACTTCCGCTATCGCATTAGTTGGGTTTTACAAATTGTTTTTGCTTGAGCGGTGCGCGACAAAAACCGCTCATCAAGAAGATATGTAGGAAATTCAATTATTATGTAAAAGAAATCATAATTTAAGTATTTTACAAACAAATGCCACATCATGATAAGCGTAACTGTCCTCATTCATCCTTTGATCATGCTTCTTCACATCAATCCGCTGATAATGCCTATGAGGTTAGTTATTTTACTTCATTGTTCATTTATTATTAATTTCATACTTAATGTCTAACAATATCATACATCTGGTCTAACAATATCACATAGTTGGTCTAACAATATCACATAGCTGGTCTAACAATATCACATTTTTGTAGATACTAATTTTCTTTATTAATGAAACACTTACAGCACAAATAGCCATGTAACACCCGGAAATGTACCCTATTTTTATAGTGAAAATATTTTACGGATACTTTTCAGCGAATTTAAGTTTTAATTTAAAATTTAATTTTCCGAGTCGAATTTAGAATTTCCGAGTTCGTATTTGGAATTTCCGTGAGATTTCATGTAAATCCTGTCTTAAGTCGTATTTGACTTTCGTTGACTTTTTCCCTCGTATACTCCCTTCCTCATCCTAACCTAATTCATTCACACAACTCAACTTTTCCTTCTTCTCTAAGAAAACCCCATAAAACCTTGCCTCCATTTTTGATCCGTCTTAGATTCGTCGCTACTCCTTCGTTACTTGCTCAAATTCACGTAAGTTCGTCTTATTCTTCCCCTCTCATCTTCCTCTATCCGTATTGGTAATAAAATTACCGTTTTTCTCGCTTTTTAAATTATCCGTCTTTCTCAAGGTGAAAGATATTCATCTTTTATTATCTAATTGTATGTAGGTGGAGACTAGGAAGGTTTAGAAATCGTTTAAAGACGCGAAAAGGTAACGGTGAAGGGTTACTCGATATCATTTACGTGTTTTACATGATTTCTATGTGAGAATTCGTATTTAGAATACGATTAGAAAGCTTAGGAATTGTATTATTGATAATGATTGTTGTTAGTTGATGACTTTTGATGATGATTATTGATTGTTGATAGTTGTTAGAAGTGAATCATGAAAATTGAAAATGTTTGAATGTATGTTGAAGGCTCTCGGGTGAAGTGGTACCTCATGTCACGGGCGTGAAATACAAGTCACGGTCGTGACTTGTGCAGTTTCACTGCACTGATCCCTTTTCGTAAAATGATCATATCACCTTTGTTACTTGCTTGTTTTGCGCTTGTGACCTATCGTTGGAACCGTAAGAGGATAAGCTATCACCTCTACTTAGAATTTATGTATTTGCATGTCTAGAACTCTAGTAATGACACTTTGAAGTGAACCCTTGTTTTAGTTAGTTTCCAAACTTGTTGTTTTGGAGAGGTATCTATGTTTCTTATTTATTATGCTTCTTAAACTTGGTCTAATGCTTATGTATCATGTATTGATTCATGTTTATAATATTTACATTTATATAATGCCATATTCTCATGCTTTGTGATGGTTTTTGATATGTCCCACTTTGAGTCGGTTTTTACAAATGTTACGGTTTGAGCACTATTTTGTCTTGTGCTTGTACTCTCATTCCCTTGGCTACCTTCCCGTTCGTAAGGCTGGAATGTCGGAACGGAGAGGTATCCTACTGCTTAAATGCATGTGTTAGTGGGCATACGACGACGTTGTTGGGAGTTGAACGCTATGCGTTGATCGACCCGGCCGGCAAATGTTGTGTACTTGCGAGGTGGTGTTATTTGCATGTAGCGTACCGCTTGTTATGAGGCTTGAGCTCTTTTCCGCCTCTTTCGTGAATTGATCTACCGAATTTGGGGTACTCGGCGTCTAGTGTAAGACCGAGTCTTGGATGCGAAACGCTTATCGCATGTCGAACCGGAAAATGTGATTTCGGGATTCTGGCCAGATTTAGACTAGGACCGGGTATTTATATCGTCGTTCTACCAGGAGGAAATTAGTCTACATATACGAAATGTAGCATCGTGTATGCGTTCAGGGAAATGTTGTATCCCGTGGATGCCTTTTAATCATACTTGCATGTACACGATGCTAGTGCATTTCATTTACCGTGAGAGATGTCGTCGTGTCGTCGTCTTTGAATGCGTGATATCATGATATTATTCATGGTCATTGCATGATTGGGCACCGTCGTCTTTGAATGCGTGATTTCATGATATTATTCATGGTCATTGCATGATTGGACACCGTCAATGTCTTGGTTCGTGAATGGATGATAATATGTTGGATTTATTGTGATCATCGCATGACTTGATTTGGTTTGTCTGTCGAGTCTCAATCTTATCAATCTTATACCGCTAACGGTGAGATGCAAGCCCTAGTGAGCGTATTCGGTTGCCTAAGAGTGTCTTCCCCGAGTCTTTGTATCACATGATGGATTCGGACTTGTAACTCTTATGCTCTTATCATTATATATGAATTGCCTATCTATTCTTATCGTATCTCACATGTATATCTATATATGCATGCTCTACTTTTGTATTTCCTTCTATGTACGTTTAATGTGATATGGATGGGAGAACCCGGAGTTACTCCCCACTGATTGTGGCGTTCATGTTTTTCATGAATGAACAGGTTGCTTGCATGGATGGCTTTTTGCTTATGCTATTTTGGGTTCGGGTGTGAGCTAGCGGGCGTTGTCCCTGGATTGAAACACCTCTAGACGATTTTAGCTAGTTTGCTAAACACTTTGACATTTATAACATTTTGAGAGACTTCGTCTCTTTGTTGTTTTTCATACTTTATTTTGTAATATTTGACACTCCTCGTATTTTCCATTTGCATGTAAAAAGGTTTTTAAAATACCGTATTTCCGCTAATTAATTCACATGCTTGTATGTTTTTATTTCCGCATTCGCGAGGGTTGTCACAGTTGGTATCAGAGCTTTATCGCTCCCGACGCACACACGTGAACCCTAAACTTAAACTACTTGACCTTGAAATAATAAATGAGAGATGGGTAGACTTAAGGACCTAAGTTGGTAGTCTTTGGTGTACTTGATGTTTGTTAGGTTCTAACTTGTTTGCTGATTGTGTTGAGTGATGTTATGTTTATTTATATCTACCGTCTTAAGGTGGATCATGCGTTACCTAGAAGAAGTATCCTCTACCGAAGATTGAAGATTGACAAGCCTAATTGAAGTGTATTTCTTCCTCATCTATGATTTCTCTCGTCCTTAAAGTATCATGCTCTTTTCCTTCTATCTAAGTGCTTCTTTCTCTTCCAACTTGTTTGCCTCTTGGAAATTACTCTTGATAGTTTCCTCCATCTTACCATTGGTATCCTTACCTTACTCATGTAACATTTTTATGGATGTCATACCCTTTTGTTTGTGGTATATTGTACTTGATCGGAAGAACTTTGAATTTTGTGGAATATTAGTGATTGTTGAAATAAATTTGTGATTTAAGGAAAATGGTGTAGATCTAAATTCACCCTATAATGATGATTGGTTGTATCTCTAAGGAAAGGTAGTAAGATAAGTTTGATGATTTTAATGCTTGATGCTTGTCATGACTAATCTGTGGATAGTTCATGATATTTGATGGTGTAAGGTTGAATGAGTTGGCTAAGACTTCTTAACCCATTAGTGATTTAATCTTTTGAATTTAGGAGTTTGAATGATGCCTTGAATTGTAAAATGCTTTTGAGACTAAGTAACTTCTTGTGGATTCTAGTTTATGTGTTAGAGTATAGGCTTGGTTAAAAAGCTTTTGGCTATAGTTCTTGGATTTAAAGATATGATCTTATCTTATGGTATCGGAGACTCGTTTGGAGTAGTAAGGTTTCGTTGTAAGTTGAACCATATTACTTGAGGATTATGATATGAGTTATGATGGAAATACCTTGGGACGTTAATGATGATGTTTGACTTGAGGTTGTACTTTGTTAATAATGAACTCGTGGGCTATATGATATTGATGATGACGTTTTGTTCGGTGTTCTACCTTGTGGCCGTAGGAGTTGAAAAGAGATTAGTATGGAGAATTCCTTACTGGTTCTGCGGTTTTTGAAACCTTTGGGAGTGTGTCAAATTTTGGAGTTGAGAGAATGTTATTATGTTTAAGTTGCAATTCCGAAATTGGGATACCGTGTTATATAAAAGTATGGATGAATTGGGTTGTAATCTATTTGTTAAATCTAGGTGTACCTTACTCCGATGATTTGTGGTACGAGGGTCCCTTGTAAGAGACCTTTGTTATTGAGATGATTTGCTTTGCTATCGCCCTGAGTTTGAAAAGGGAACTTTGTGGATTAAATCTTAAACCCTTACTCGTGCCATCATTCCTTTTCATTTCCATTCTTGAATGTTTTTGTCAAGATTGATCTTTAAGAAATTACAAGCTCGTACTTTCTTTCTTACTCAGATATCTTCATAACTCTACTATCTGCTTTGTCTCTTCCTCAACCTCGTTTTCCTTTTTCGCCTTCGCCTTTTTCATCTTATCGTAGTCTTTAATGACGCTTCCTAATGTTCCTTGTATCATGTTCTTTTATCCCTACTCTCTTGAGAGGTAGTTTTTCTTATTAGCTAACGTAAGGGTAGTAGGTTGTGTTTGAAGAAGTAGTCTCGAATATGGACCTAACGTCCTATTAAATAGTTTCATGTTTAGATGACTAAGAATTGAGGATAAGCTTAGGATGAAACTCTCCTAGTGGTTTTTGACTATGAAAACTTGAAGTTGCAATATCATTTTGAGGATCGAAATAAGCATAATGATAGTTGGTAGTTGTGGTTAAGAATTTTAGTGATTCTTTAAGTGTTACTTGGGAAATTGTGGTCTTTAAATGTTGGACCCTAACGGGAATAATTACCTTGTGGAATTTGGATTGGATGACCAAACTTGAGGAATATTGTCATAAGCGAAAATCGATGTATTGAGAGTTTGAAAGAGCTAAATAAATTGATTTACGGTCGCATTGCCCTATGATTGGCAAAAGTTAAGTGAAATGAGATTGTGTGACTAATCTCTTTTGAGGTTTTGTGTTTTAACTTTTGAAGATGAGAAAGTTCATTGTTAATAATTTAGGATAATGAATTTTTGAATAAAGTGGATCAAAGGATTTCATAGTAAGCCTCTTTTACCTTGTGGTTGTTAGCGATCATGTTTCCCTAGAGATAAATATTTTGTTGGTAGTTTCTAGTAAGAGTTTGATGAAACTAAGAAGATTAGAGTGCGTAATGAATCTTTCTTGTGGATTGTTAGTTGTGGAGTCTACCGTGCCGATGGACCTTAGCAGATTCTAATTGGATTCGAATAATTGGGATTTGTTACTCGAAGTTTCGTGATTATGGAATATTTTTGTAGGATTTCTGATGATTGAAAATGATGATTTGCAAATTGGGTAAATTGCATTCTCTTGAGGATTTGGTTTATTAGTAGATTTAGTGATGTCGAATTCTTGTAGATCTTCCTGCTGACTTTATCTTGATCTTCCTATTCTTAAGAGTTCGATTTATTTCGTTTTTGCGTGTTTTGTATACATTTTGTTACCCTGAATTGTGAGTGAAATGTGCGAGTCGCTCTATGTACGTGTAATGTCGTGTTATTTTGATTTTATCCTTGAGAAAACATCCAAATTTTCATATTGTATTTCCAATCTATGGTTTCACCGAAGTTTTAAAGATGGTTTGTGTACCCTCTTTTTGGAGAAAATGGATTTCTTTTGCTTTTATATTTGGATTTTGCGTTTGGTTGGTTGTTTGCACTTGTTATTGGAGACGTCTGATAACTAGTCCTGCATTTACTAACGCTTGTTTGATTTTCGATTTCACTATTTCAACATTGATTTGATTTTTGATAGCTAGAGTTCTCGTTCGCGACGGGCACTCTTGTGATTCGTAAATAAAGCTTCGCGCTTATGAAAAATTTTCCTTAAACCATTTTCGAGAAGAACATCATTTCATAAATGTTTCCCTTATAAAAGTTTTCGTATTAATTTTGAAACCCGATTCTTGTCCTTGATACTTTTATTTTCTACTCTCAAGTTTCGAGGGCGAAACTTTTTAAAAAGATGGGGTGATTGTAACACCCGGAAATGTACCCTATTTTTCTAGTGAAAATATTTTACGGATACTTTTCAGCAAATTTAAGTTTTAATATAGAATTTTATGTTCCGAGTCGAATTTAGAATTTCCGAGTTCATTTTTGTAATTTCCGCGAGATTCCATAAGAATCCCGTCTTAAGGCGAGTTTGACTTTTCTTGACTTTTGAGCCGCCTTTGACTTTCGTTGAGTTTTCCGACTCGCCCTTTATCTATACTCCCTCCTAACCTTAACCTAATTCATTTCAACACAAACCAAAACCATTTCTTCTTCCTTAAGAAACCAAAGAAACCTTGCCTCCATTTTTTATCCGTCTTCAAATCGTCACTACGCCTTCATTTCTTGCTCAAATTCTCATAAGTTCGTCTTATTCTTTCCCTCTTATCTCCCTCTATCCGTACTGGTAATAAAATTACCGTCTTTCTCACTTTTTAAATTATCCGTCTTTCTCAAGGTGAATGATATTCATATTTTATTATCTAATTGTATGTAGGTGGAGACTAGGAAGGTTTAGAAACCGTTTAAAGGCGCGAAAAGGTAACGGTGAAGGGTTACTCGATATCATTTCCGTGTTTTATGTGTTTTCTAGGCTAGTAATCGTATTTAGATTATGGTTAGTATGCTTAGGACTTGTGTTGTTGTTGATGGTTTTTGTTAGTTGTTAATTGATATGAGAATTGATGATTTGTGATGATAAATGAGGATTTTGTTGTTGATAACATGTTGATTTTTTATCGTCCTTGAATCCCGTGAAGGACGCAGGCTGCGTTGGGGGACGTAGTCTGCGTCGTAGGACGCAGGCTGCGTCATGGTGACGCAGGCTGCGTCATACGCTGCCAACAGAAATTTTCCTGCACTGACCCCTTTTTGTAAAATGATCATATCTCCTTCGTTACTTGGTTGTTTTGGGCGTGTGACATCTCGTTGGAACCGTAAGAGGATAAGCTATCACCTCCATTTGGAATTTCTGCATTTACATGTCTAGAACTCTAGTTATGACCGTTTGAAGTGGACCCTTGTTTTCGTTGGGTTCCAAACAACGTTGTTTTGGAGAGGTATCTATGTTTTTATTCATTATGCTTCGTAAAATTGTTCTAATGCTTATGTAACATGTATTGACTCATGTTTATCGTATTTAAACTTATATAATTCCCTATTCTCATGTTTTGTGATGGTTTTTGGTATGTTCCCACTTTGAGTCGGTTTTTACAAATGTTACGGTTTGAGCACTATTTTGGTATGTGCTTTGTACTCTCATTCCCTTGGCTACCTCCACGTTCATAAGGCTGGAATGTTGGAACGGGGAGGTATCCTACTGCTTAATTGCATGTGTTAGTGGGCATACGACGACGTTGTTGGGAGGCGAACGCTTTGCGTTGATCGACCCGGCCGTCAAATGTTGTGTACTTGCGAGGTGGTGTTATTTGCATGTAGCGTACCGCTTGTTATGAGGCTTGAGCTCTTTTCCGCCTCTTTTGTGAATGTTTGCTACCGAATTTGGGGTACTCGGCATCATATGATTGACCGAGTCTTGGATGCAAAATGTTATCGCATGTCGAACTGGAAAATGCGATTCCGGGATTCTGGCCAAATTTTGATTAGGAACCGTATTATTATCGTCGTTCCTACCAGGAGGAAATTAGTCTACATATACGAAATGGATTGAATCGTGTATGCGTTCAGGGAAGGTTTTACTCCCGTGGATGCCCATAATCATACTTGCCATGTATACGATGCTAGTGCGTTTCATTTACCGTGAGAGATGTCGTCGTGTCGTCGTCTTTGAATGCGTGATTTCATGATATAATTCATGGTCATTGCATGATTGGGCACCGTCTTCTTTGAATGCGTGATTTCATGATATTATTCATGGTCATTGCATGATTCACTACTACAATTTAACTCTTTGAGAACGCCACTAAGAGAACGGTGGATCACGGAACCGGTCTCTATATCATTTTTGGTTTGGGCGCGCATATAGAAGTTTATAAGAGAACGGTTGTTTATTCGAACCGTTCTCATTAATTAACAAATAGCACGGTTATCATTGACCAACCGGTCTACCATAACAAAGAGAACGGTTATTTTATATAACCGGTCTGCATGATAAACAAAGAGAACGGTTACTTTATATAACCGGTCTGAATGATAAATCCCTAAATTAAAGAACTACTCATAATAACTTACCCTTCACACTTCTATTTCTTTCAAACAAAAGGATCGTCTGTCGCTCGACGCTCACCACCGCTTGCTCACCAGTGTGCCCTAAGTGCCCACCATCGCCGCTAGTCCAGCGCAACCTCCGTCATCACCACCGCTTTTTTACTGCAAACGCTTTGGTCGTCGTCGTCGTCGCCGGTCATTCTTCCTGCTGGTAAGACGATATTAAGATTGATAATTGAATGTTGATAATTGAGTATTGCGATTTACATATGCTGATAATTGAGATTGATAATTGATATATGAGTGTTGATAGTTGAGTGTTGAGATATTTGCCATATTAATATTTGCCGTATTTCAATTGTGGATAATTGCCGTAACTCAAACTCCGTCATTCTTCTTGAAATATTTACACCTGCTTCTTGAAATTTTATTGATAATTGTCGTTCATTCTTCCTGCTGGTTAGTTATTTGCTTCTTGAAAGTGATAATTGAGTGTAAACTTGCTGGCTATTTCGGATGGTTAGATCTTTGACATATATTGTTGAGCTATTATCAATTGTTAATGACTGCCGGCAGAAAAGGCATCAGATATCAAATGTTCAGTCACTTTCGAAACTGTAATCAGCAAAAGAATAAGTTAAATGGAGATGTACTTACTGTAGGTGCTTTTGTACATGGCTGTTGGATCAAGTTGATTCATGAAAACAAAGAAACTATAGTTAGTAGCCACTTAACGAAAAAAAAACAAAAAACAATCAGTTCCCGAGCCTTAATTTTTGTTGTGGGTTTAAAGGAAGCCAGAATGGCGATTTTGATGCTGACGGGTTGATACATGAGTAAGTATTATGTTGTAAGATAATGATTTACGATTATAGTTAGAATTTTTATAAATACTATGTTGTCAAAATTACTATGTTTTATTTATTTATGTTATGTTAATATATTTTTTTTTGATGAATTTGTAATTTGTTAATGCAGGTTGATCGATGGGTCCAGAAGTGTGTGAAGAAACTAATCAGCGGAAGAAGAACCAAGCGGAGTCTGGCGGTGAGACAACCAAGAAGAGAAAGAGAAGGTGTAAAGAGAGGGGTCGGACAGTGTTAGACTTAGTGTCAAAAGCTCTTAGAGAGAAAAAACCAATTAAATTAGAATGGGATAAAGTGCACAGACTGCCAAAAGGAACCTACGCTGGAAAGTTTAGTGGGTGGGTAGGCCTTACTGCTCGGAGGCATGTTAGCTGCATAGTGGAAACGTGGGATGATGTGGATGAAGTTACTCGACGTTTAATTTTGGATAATATCACGGTGAGTATAAAAATTATGTACTTTATTTTTTCAATGTCATTTAAATTCTCTTTATTCAGCTTTTCATAAATTTCACTAATTGCGTAATATTTCAACTTCAATCACGTCTGAATACTTGTCAGACGTCTGAATGCTTGTCAGACTGTTGGTAGGATGTAACACTTGGAGCTAATGCATTTTGTCATAAGTAAGATTGGTCATTTGTGTAGGGCGCTTTCACTGTCCTCGAAGACCGTCATGATTGGTGTCTCCGAAAGGCGGGAAATTTATGGAGAAAGTGGAAATGCACCTTAGTCCGTGAGTGTCTGTACGACGAGACGGGATCTATACAGAGGACACGACCAGACTTGTATAATCACATAACACAAGATGAATGGAATGTGTTTGTGGCGTCTCACACTACTAAGGCATTTAAGGTAATATTATACACTTTGTCATTACATTACATGTCAATATATAGCCTCACTCATTGAAAAAACAAGTTAGTTGTCATGCTTTATAGGAGTAAGTTAACAATTCTCTATTATTATTTCATTTAAAAAAGAAAAGTAATATGGATTTGTGTGAGAATTATTAGCTTTATACAAAATAATAACCATTCTTGTGAAATATAAAGTATCGTAGTGTATTAAAACAAAAGCCTTTTGAAAGTCATATAGGTAAAGGTATACAAATATATAGTACCTGAATATCTGCAAGGTGCACTGAAATCACCAGTAAGTAGTCTAGCATCCTAGTTTCGTGTGCTGAGAACTTTTGAACCCATTTTTTAATTTCGTGCGCCATAACAGTGGGAAGTTCTAATAGCACCAAAGTATTTTATAGTTTGGATACAGTAGTGAATACATGTGTGGGTAGAAGTTGTGTGGTTTGCTGCTATAGCTTGCTATGAGCCTATCATCACCATATTAACAGTAGCTTGCTATGAGCCTATCAATACCATAGTAACAGTAATTATTGAAACTACACATTCCACTGCCTGTTTGATGTGTAGCAATTGTGAACGAATATAGCAGTGGCTGTGGCTTTTATGAATTACTTGATAATATTTGTTCAATTTGTTGTAGGTATTTGAGTGATCTTACGGACACTATGAAGTCTACTACTTTATATGGATTCTTGTACCCCGAGCCGTTGTCTAAATTTGCAGCCGTCGTAAGTGAAGATTATCGATCAGATTATATTGCTAGAGCTATGACATGTACGGAGTGTGGAAGGGGTCGAAAACTTATATTTGCGGCTTATCCCGAAGGGTACACATAAACGTTTACTTATTAAAATTTCTATTTAATTTTTCATGGCTTATTACGTTAAAATATTCTCATTGTTGGCTTTTTTAAATTGAAGTGATCATTGGATGTTGGCTGCGATTAGTCCATCGGATAGTATAGTGTATTGGTGTGATCCTCTTGGATATCCGGAGCCTCGACAGTTTTTCGTGGAAACAATTAATAGGTAAAACTCTATCAATAATTTTATAATGAAATAGAGGGCCCATATAGGTGTGGCTTATATGTGTGACTCTAGGAGCACTTTTCATGATATATATTTGGGGAGTATGTATGTTATTATTGCTTCAAAGAGGTGCTTGTATATATGTAGGGCATTCGAGAAAAGAAACTCTATCGATCCACTTGCAGGGTTGGAGGCAAAACCACTTGTTTGGAAATTAATTAAGGTATATCTTCTTTATCGCCAATCCGTACTATTATAGGATTTTTCAATAATTATTTTTGTCATGAGAGTAGATATAATATGTATATATATATATTTATCTCATCATGGGGTTTTTTTACCTTAGTGTCCTCGGCAACCCGTTGGGAGCATCTTATGCGGGTATTATGTTTGCCGATATATGTTGGAGATTATCAAAGGAAGATATGTTAATATTCTCCCAAATGTATGTTTTTTATTTATTTAAATGATTTGCACCTCTTTGTTTTCTCATGGGATAAATTATTTTACTTTAAATATCATATAAAGTAAATTAACTAAATTTTTGGTTTTTTGTGGTGTATAGTTCATGGTTAATGCCCCAAAGACATATACGGTTGACCAAATTGATGAGGTGCGGGATATTTGGGCCGAATTCACACTCAAATTTAAGCCTACAAGGAACGATGAATGAAGATGGCGATCAAAGGTTTTTTAGGATCGAATTTTTTGCACTTGGCTAGATGCAACTAATTAATATAGTTAGGATTGACGAATTTTTATTTATATTTTGCTCAAGGTAGGTTATTTTTGATATTGTAGGCTCTTACAAACATGAAGTTTAATTGTACTTGTAGATACAAATTTAATTGGAAGGTTATTTGTACATAAAACTTGCTGGAATTTCTGAATTGTAACAGGTTTGATTGTTATGAGCCATACGATTCAATCGCGCAGGGATTACGCTAAAAGCAAAAATATTAAAAAAAAAAATGCCAGCTTCAATGAGAACGGTCATGTATCATACATGTTCTGTTTGAAAAGTTCGGGTAAAGGCGCCAAAAAAGGTGGAGGCCTTTAACAAAGATAATAGCTTTATCAAAGAGACCGGTTACAAAAACAACCGTTCTAATAGTTGTTACAAAGAGAACGGTTCCTGTAGTTAACCGGTCTAATAGTTGTTACAAAGAGAACGGGTTGACTTTATTTCAACCGTGCTCTAATATCAAAGAGAACGCTTGGCCACACGACGGTTGGATGTAGCTTTAAGAACGGTGTCGGCCCGTTCTCTTTGATCATTATTGTAGTAGTGATTGGGCACCGTCAATGTATGGGTTCGTGAATGGATGATAATATGTTGGATTCTTTGTGATCATCGCATGACTTGACATGGTTTGTTTGTCGAGTCTCAATCTTATCAAACTTATACCGCTAACGGTGAGATGCAAGCCCTAGTGAGCGTATTCGGTTGCCTAAGAGTGTCTTCCCCGAGTCTTTGTATAACATGATGGATTCGGACTTGTACCTCTTATGCTCTTATCATTATCTTAATTGCCTATCTATCCTTATCGTATCTCAACATGTATATCTATATATGCATGCTTTACTTTTGTATTTCCTTCTATGTACGTTTAATGTGATATGGCTGGGAGAACCCGGAGTTACTCCCCACTGATTGTGGCGTTCATGTTTTTCATGAATGAACAGGTTGCTTGCATGGATGGCTTTTTGCTTATGCTATTTTGGGGTTCGGGTGTGAGCTAGCGGGCGTTGTCCCTGGATGAAACACCTCTAGACGTTGTTTAGCTAGTTGCTAATTACTTTGTCTTTTGTTAACACTTTGAGAGACTACGTCTCTTGTGGTATTTTTATTTAGTTTGTAATATTTTGACACTCCTCGTATTTTTCTATCTTGCATGTATAAAGGTTTTTAAAATACCGTATTTCCGCAGTTTACTTCACATGCTTGTATGTTTTATATTTCCGCATTCGCGAGGGTTGTCACATGTGTGGACCTATGTCAATCAACGCTAGAGATGGCTATATATATTTTATCACTTTCACGGACGATTTGAGTAGATATGGATATGTCTACTTAATGAAGCACAAAAGTGAGTCCTTTGAAAAGTTCAAGGAATTCCAGAATAAGGTTGAGAACCAGCTGGATAGAAAGATTAAAGCACTACGTTCAGATCGTGGTGGCGAATATCTTTCGAATGAGTTTGATAAACACCTTAAGGACTGTGGTATTGTACTACAGTTAACTCCACCTGGAACACCACAATTGAATGGTGTGTCCGAACGGAGAAATCGAACATTACTTGATATTGTTCGACCCATGATGAGTCACACGGTTGTACCTGACTCATTGTGGGGTTATGCTCTTTTGTCAGCTGCTTTAATACTTAACCGAAGTCCCTCTAAAGCTGTAGACAAGACTCCATATGAATTATGGAAGGGAACGGTCCCTAACTTGTCCTTTATTCGGGTTTGGGGCTGCGAGGCTTATGTCAAGTGGAGACCTGACGATAAGCGCGGCCCACGATCGGTCAAGACATACTTTATTGGTTATCCAAAAGGGATGTTTGGTCATTACTTTTACTCGCCTACCAAACATCGGGTTTTTGTTGCGGCTAGTGCGACGTTCTTAGAGAAAGAGTTTCTCGAGAATAGGACACGTAATAGAACCTTCGATCTGTCGGAGATTCAAGAACCAACAAACGAGCAATCAATGGAGGGAACCGTTCCTTCATCATCGGCTGCGGTCAATATTCCTTTGGAACCTAGGAGGTCGGGTAGACACTCTATTCCTCCAGACAGATACATTGGTATGGTCGAGGAGAATGAGAGAGATGACGTTTTACTCCTAGAGAGTAACGAACCCCCTACCTATAAAGGTGCCATGACCTGTTCCGACTCTAAGTTATGGCTTGAGGCCATGCAATCCGAGATGGACTCTATGTATGAGAATGACGTATGGGATCTGGTTGACTTACCTGATAAGGCTCGGCCTCTTTAGTGCAAATGGGTTTATAAGATAAAGCATTCTGTAGAAGGACAACCAGTTACATACAAGGCACGACTAGTGGGAAAAGGTTTCACTCAAGTGCAAGGATTGCACTATGATGAAGTTTTTGCACCCGTAGTTATGTTGCATTCCATTCGGATAATCTTAGCGGTTGCCGCTTTTCATGACTATGAAATTTGGCAAATGGATGTGAAAACCGCCTTCTTAAACGGTTATTTGGAGGAGGAGTTGTACATGGTACAAGCCGAAGGTTTCATTGATATTAAAAATCCTAAGAAGGTATGCAAGCTTAAGCGTTCCATCTATGGACTTAAGCAGGCTTCTCGGAGTTGGAATCATCGTTTCGACCAGGTGATAAAAGAGAATTAATTTACTCGATTGGTCGAGGAACTATGCTTATATATCAAGTCGAGTGGGAGCAAGATTGTCTTCCTAATATTGTATGTTGACGACATACTCTTGATTGGGAATGACATACCTCTCTTAACTTCGGTAAAAGTTTGGTTATAGAACCGCTTCCAGATGAAAGATCTGGGCGAGGCACAAAGAATTTTGGGGATCCGTATCTACAGAGATAGATCACGACGGATGTTATCCCTCAGTAAGGAGTCTTATATAGATAAGATTCTTGAGAGGTTCAACATGACCAACTCCAAGAAGGGGAATCTTCCAATGATTTCTGGGATGCAGTTGAGTAAAGGTCAGGCACCAAAGACATCAGAAGAGGTTGAGCGCATGAGTCGGGTTCCTTATGCATCAGCTATAGGATCGATCATGTATGCCATGATATGCACACGTCTAGACGTGGCACATGCATTGAGTATGACGAGTCGGTACCAAGGCAACCCAGGTGAAACACACTGGATGGCTGTTAAGAATATCCTTAAGTACCTACGGAGGACTAAGGATTGGGTATTGACTTATGGAGGTGACAATGAGCTATGCGCAATCGGTTACGCAGATGCTAGCTTCCAAACGGATCGAGATGACTCGAAATCTCAGTCTGGATTCGTGTTTACTCTTAATGGCGCTGCGGTCAGCTGGAAAAGCTCCAAACAAAATGTTATAGCAGATTCTACGACTGAGTCCGAGTACTATACCGCTTCAGAGGCTGCGAAGGAAGCTATATGGATGCGTTAGTTCTTACAGGGACTAACTGTAGTTCCTAGTTCGGATGACCCGATCACCATCTATTGTGATAATAGTGGTGCCATCTTCCAGGCTAAGGAGCCTAAGTCCAGCAACAAGTCTAGGCATGTACATCGGAAGGCTCACATGATCCGAGATTACGTGGAGCAAAAGGAGATAGTGATAGACAAGATTGCTACGGATGATAACGTCGCAGATCCTCTCACTAAACCATTGAGATATGATAAGCATGAAGGGCACGTTATTTCCATGGGAATCAAACGTGTTCCTGAGTTGTATTAATTGTTTTATATGGATTAGACACCTGTATCTTTTTCATAAAACTATCTATGAAATCATCGTATTGTTTTATATTTTGTTTTTCATGTGGGTTGTACTGACAACATTGAACACCACAAAGTGAACTGAATTACATTATATTTGTTTTGGTCCGTAATCGCCTACATGAGCTGATAACTCTGGCAATTATTCTGTGAAGTCGATTGATGGTGGGTTCAACGAGCCATAAGTCAAACAGTTGACTGATCGATCACATATGCGAGTTATAATGATACCTCGCAAGACAATTTTGTGACAACGTTATGGAGTCCTAAATGTTTCAGAACATTAGGTGCAGGTCGTGGGTTATGGAGTCCTAAATGTTATGGAGTCCTAAATGTTTCAGAACAATTTTGTGACAACGTTATGGAGTCCTAAATGTGACAACGTTATGGAGTCCTAAATGTTTCAGAACGTTATGGGTTCAATGGTGTTGTTTTGTGGCTGATTGGTTGTTGGAGTGGATGTAGAAGAGGTTGAAGTATTGGCTTTTTGATGCCTAAGCGTTGTTGAATTTCTTACCCGAGCAAGTGTATTAGCTCTTAGAGTCCTAAATAATCTTTCGGGCTCCGGATGGCTCAAAAACGACCCTTCACCCCGAGGCATGCACTCAAAAACAACTCAAAAGCAAGTTAGACTCCTAGTGTGTTTTGGGTACACTAGGGAAAGACAATAATTCAAGGCACTCTACAAATAGTCAAGCAACTAAACACCAACAAAAACAACAATAAGTAACTATGACTAAATCTAAGACACAAAGCAAACTATGAGGTTCCTAACGCCATCCACGGCAACGGCGCCATTTGATAAAGAGTGATTTATCGTCAATTCACATATCAAAGAAAAACCCAATATAAGTAGTGAAAGTTCATAGACCCTAATTAGACTCCTCTAATTAGTTACTAAATTACTTGTTAATTTAGTGTTTAATAAAGATCTATGTAACATGCATGCAAATTAAAATGCATAATAAAAAGTAAGAAGAAATTTCCTTACATTGGGAAATTTCGGTTATATGGGCACAACAAGAAACACCTTTCTTGTTGATCTTGTGCTATAAAGAAATAGATGATCCTCCTTGTAATCTTCAAAGTAGAAGACCTCCTTTAAGAAGCACCCAAGAGAAAACCCAAACTAATCACTTAGTTTTTGACTAGAAAACACAAGTGATATGATGAACTAATATTAGATTTTATTACTACTCTAGTAATAGGAAATATTAGTATTTGAGAGGTTTTTAGAGAGAAGAGGATTTTAGTGAGATAAGCATTCAAAACAAGAATGAACAAGCAAGCAAAATGAACAACAAAGTTGTCCTTTTAAGGACACTATGGTCCGGCCAAGGCAAGCCTATGTGGCCTCATATTTTGCTTAAAATAATCCCATGCAATTACTTTGAGTGTAGTAGTGAATAAGACTATGATCATGTGTCATAAACATGACATGATCACAAGATGTAGTGTAATACAAGAAACAACAATCATCATGTTGTACACTACCAATTTCCGCGAGATTCCATAAGAATCCCGTCTTAAGGCGAGTTTGACTTTTCTTGACTTTTGAGCAGCCTTTGACTTTCGTTGACTTTTCCGACTCACCCTTTATCTATACTCCCTCCTAACCTTAACCTAATTCATTTCAACACAAACCAAAACCATTTCTTCTTCCTTAAGAAACCAAAGAAACCTTGCCTCCATTTTTTATCCGTCTTCAAATCGTCACTACGCCTTCATTTCTTGCTCAAATTCTCGTAAGTTCGTCTTATTCTTTCCCTCTTATCTCCCTCTATCCGTACTGGTAATAAAATTACCGTCTTTCTCGCTTTTTAAATTATCCGTCTTTCTCAAGGTGAATGATATTCATATTTTATTATCTAATTGTATGTAGGTGGAGACTAGGAAGGTTTAGAAACCGTTTAAAGGCGCGAAAAGGTAACGGTGAAGGGTTACTCGATATCATTTCCGTGTTTTATGTGTTTTCTAGGCTAGTAATCGTATTTAGATTATGGTTAGTATGCTTAGGACTTGTGTTGTTGTTGATGGTTTTTGTTAGTTGTTAATTGATATGAGAATTGATGATTTGTGATGATAAATGAGGATTTTGTTGTTGATAACATGTTGATTTTTTATCGTCCTTGAATCCCGTGAAGGACGCAGGCTGCGTTGGGGGACGTAGTCTGCGTCGTAGGACGCAGGCTGCGTCATGGTGACGCAGGCTGCGTCATACGCTGCCAACAGAAATTTTCCTGCACTGACCCCTTTTTGTAAAATGATCATATCTCCTTCGTTACTTGGTTGTTTTGGGCGTGTGACATCTCGTTGGAACCGTAAGAGGATAAGCTATCACCTCCATTTGGAATTTCTGCATTTACATGTCTAGAACTCTAGTTATGACCGTTTGAAGTGGACCCTTGTTTTCGTTGGGTTCCAAACAACGTTGTTTTGGAGAGGTATCTATGTTTTTATTCATTATGCTTCGTAAAATTGTTCTAATGCTTATGTAACATGTATTGACTCATGTTTATCGTATTTAAACTTATATAATTCCCTATTCTCATGTTTTGTGATGGTTTTTGGTATGTTCCCACTTTGAGTCGGTTTTTACAAATGTTACGGTTTGAGCACTATTTTGGTATGTGCTTTGTACTCTCATTCCCTTGGCTACCTTCCCGTTCGTAAGGCTGGAATGTTGGAACGGAGAGGTATCCTACTGCTTAATTGCATGTGTTAGTGGGCATACGACGACGTTGTTGGGAGTTGAACGCTATGCGTTGATCGACCCGGCCGTCAAATGTTGTGTACTTGCGAGGTGGTGTTATTTGCATGTAGCGTACCGCTTGTTATGAGGCTTGAGCTCTTTTCCGCCTCTTTTGTGAATGTTTGCTACCGAATTTGGGGTACTCGGCATCATATGATTGACCGAGTCTTGGATGCAAAATGTTATCGCATGTCGAACTGGAAAATGCGATTCCGGGATTCTGGCCAAATTTTGATTAGGAACCGTATTATTATCGTCGTTCCTACCAGGAGGAAATTAGTCTACATATACGAAATGGATTGAATCGTGTATGCGTTCAGGGAAGGTTTTACTCCCGTGGATGCCCATAATCATACTTGCCATGTATACGATGCTAGTGCGTTTCATTTACCGTGAGAGATGTCGTCGTGTCGTCGTCTTTGAATGCGTGATTTCATGATATAATTCATGGTCATTGCATGATTGGGCACCGTCTTCTTTGAATGCGTGATTTCATGATATTATTCATGGTCATTGCATGATTCACTACTACAATTTAACTCTTTGAGAACGCCACTAAGAGAACGGTGGATCACGGAACCGGTCTCTATATCATTTTTGGTTTGGGCGCGCATATAGAAGTTTATAAGAGAACGGTTGTTTATTCGAACCGTTCTCATTAATTAACAAATAGCACGGTTATCATTGACCAACCGGTCTACCATAACAAAGAGAACGGTTATTTTATATAACCGGTCTGCATGATAAACAAAGAGAACGGTTACTTTATATAACCGGTCTGAATGATAAATCCCTAAATTAAAGAACTACTCATAATAACTTACCCTTCACACTTCTATTTCTTTCAAACAAAAGGATCGTCTGTCGCTCGACGCTCACCACCGCTTGCTCACCAGTGTGCCCTAAGTGCCCACCATCGCCGCTAGTCCAGCGCAACCTCCGTCATCACCACCGCTTTTTTACTGCAAATGCTTTGGTCGTCGTCGTCGTCGCCGGTCATTCTTCCTGCTGGTAAGACGATATTAAGATTGATAATTGAATGTTGATAATTGAGTATTGCGATTTACATATGCTGATAATTGAGATTGATAATTGATATATGAGTGTTGATAGTTGAGTGTTGAGATATTTGCCATATTAATATTTGCCGTATTTCAATTGTGGATAATTGCCGTAACTCAAACTCCGTCATTCTTCTTGAAATATTTACACCTGCTTCTTGAAATTTTATTGATAATTGTCGTTCATTCTTCCTGCTGGTTAGTTATTTGCTTCTTGAAAGTGATAATTGAGTGTAAACTTGCTGGCTATTTCGGATGGTTAGATCTTTGACATATATTGTTGAGCTATTATCAATTGTTAATGACTGCCGGCAGAAAAGGCATCAGATATCAAATGTTCAGTCACTTTCGAAACTGTAATCAGCAAAAGAATAAGTTAAATGGAGATGTACTTACTGTAGGTGCTTTTGTACATGGCTGTTGGATCAAGTTGATTCATGAAAACAAAGAAACTATAGTTAGTAGCCACTTAACGAAAAAAAAACAAAAAACAATCAGTTCCCGAGCCTTAATTTTTTTTGTGGGTTTAAAGGAAGCCAGAATGGCGATTTTGATGCCGACGGGTTGATACATGAGTAAGTATTATGTTGTAAGATAATGATTTACGATTATAGTTAGAATTTTTATAAATACTATGTTGTCAAAATTACTATGTTTTATTTATTTATGTTATGTTAATATATTTTTTTTGATGAATTTGTAATTTGTTAATGCAGGTTGATCGATGGGTCCAGAAGTGTGTGAAGAAACTAATCAGCGGAAGAAGAACCAAGCGGAGTCTGGCGGTGAGACAACCAAGAAGAGAAAGAGAAGGTGTAAAGAGAGGGGTCGGACAGTGTTAGACTTAGTGTCAAAAGCTCTTAGAGAGAAAAAACCAATTAAATTAGAATGGGATAAAGTGCACAGACTGCCAAAAGGAACCTACGCTGGAAAGTTTAGTGGGTGGGTAGGCCTTACTGCTCGGAGGCATGTTAGCTGCATAGTGGAAACGTGGGATGATGTGGATGAAGTTACTCGACGTTTAATTTTGGATAATATCACGGTGAGTATAAAAATTATGTACTTTATTTTTTCAATGTCATTTAAATTCTCTTTATTCAGCTTTTCATAAATTTCACTAATTGCGTAATATTTCAACTTCAATCACGTCTGAATACTTGTCAGACGTCTGAATGCTTGTCAGACTGTTGGTAGGATGTAACACTTGGAGCTAATTCGTTTTGTCATAAGTAAGATTGGTCATTTGTGTAGGGCGCTTTCACTGTCCTCGAAGACCGTCATGATTGGTGTCTCCGAAAGGCGGGAAATTTATGGAGAAAGTGGAAATGCACCTTAGTCCGTGAGTGTCTGTACGACGAGACGGGATCTATACAGAGGACACGACCAGACTTGTATAATCACATAACACAAGATGAATGGAATGTGTTTGTGGCGTCTCACACTACTAAGGCATTTAAGGTAATATTATACACTTTGTCATTACATTACATGTCAATATATAGCCTCACTCATTGAAAAAACAAGTTAGTTGTCATGCTTTATAGGAGTAAGTTAACAATTCTCTATTATTATTTCATTTAAAAAAGAAAAGTAATATGGATTTGTGTGAGAATTATTAGCTTTATACAAAATAATAACCATTCTTGTAACAACCCGAAAAGTACCCGATTTTTCTAGTAAAAATATTTACTAACACTTTTCAGTAGAACTTAAGTTTTTAAAATAGGAATTTTTGTTCCGAGTCTTGTTTTGAAATTCCGCGTTCGTATTTGGAATTTTTGAGAGATTTCATGAAAAGACCGTTTTTAGTCGTCTTTGACTTTTCTTGACTTTTAAGTCGTCTTTGACTTTTTCTTGACTTTTTAATGTCGTCATTGACTTTTCTTGACTTTTAAGTCGTCATAAACTTTTCTTGACTTTTAAGTCATCTTTGACTTTTCTCGACTTTCAGTCAACTTTGACTTCCGTTGACTTTTTCCCGACTCGCCTCATAAGTTTGAAGACCGAAATTTTATTTAAAAAAATAATATTTTTGATTTATTTTTATTTAGATTTATTAAGATTTATCATAATTTAATATAATTATTTTGAATTTATTCGGAATTTAAAGAATAACTTTTACGGTTTTAAACCGAACGTCATTTAACTATTCCCGACTCATCGTAAATCCCGTAACAAACTCGAAACTCGACTTTGGCATGAGTCACGCGCGCCGTGTCATCGTTTTCCACTCACTTGAGATTTTAATTATTTCGATTAACTAATACAATATCTAGATCTTTAGCTTTATTAATCGATCAGTTATCAGAAATCGCAATCGCTCAAAATCAGACCCGCTTTCTTTCCTAGCCTCACGGTTTTCTTCTCTCTTTGACCTTGATATTTTCTTTCTTTTCATTACAATAACATAATATCTTGATATTTAATTCAATTAACTTAATATCTAATTAATTACGGTAATACAATTATTATACCGGGTCAATTCCATAACAACAATTTCAAAACCCAACTCACTATGTTGGCCTATATTTACACGGCACTCATCCACTCATTCCTACTCACAAACAACTTTTCATTTTTCAACAAATCAAATTAAGATCAAAATATCACTTTCTTTAATCGTTCTTGAGCGTTCTTCGCGTTCTTCATCCGTTCTTCATCGTTCTTGAGCAAAACCTTCATAACACCTTCATTTCTTAGTTAATCCCGTCCTACTGATATTTTCTAGGACCCTCCCTTCCTCCCCATCTTCAGTACGTTTTTTATTTCCAATTCCGACAAAATCGTTTTCCATCAAACATTTTAATTATGGAACTCATATTTTTAAGTTCTAATAAATGTTTTCTTGTTATTTCTTATAGGGGAAGACTTTGAAGACGAGTTTGGTGACTCGTATATTTTAGGAGAAGATTAGAAGACGGGTTTCTTAGTTTCTTAGTTCTTATTATTTTGGTGCTACTTGATTTTAGCTAGCTAAGGTAACGATTCCGAGTTACTCGACGAATCAATGTTACATATTTTAGTTGTTGTTTATGATTTACGGTTTTTAAGTAGTAACATGATAGGTGGTTATGATTATTATGTTGTATGGATTTATGACATGTTTTTAGTGTTCTTGATAATTTGGATGATTTGTTAATAATCATGATTTTTGTATGATGATGGTTTAATTGGTTGTTAAAATGGTTGTTTGATAATTAAAACATGTTGGAAATAATTTGTGGTTGTTTGTGGGGGGGCCGTGTAAGGGGCTGTTTTGGAGGGGCTGGAAACCGGTCCAAACCAGGCCGGTTCAGGCCGGTTCAGACCGGTCCAACCCGGTCTGGTTGGTCCGTGTTTTGGTTCTTGGGTTTCGTCGATACTTGATTGTTTTGTTGTTGTTTTAATGGTTTTAAATATGTTAAGCATGCGGTAAATAATAAGATACGGTTTTTAGAAAAGATGACCAAAGCCGGTCCAAAATGAACCGTGGGTCCCCTTGGACTTGTGATGGTTTTTGAGTATTGTTATTTTATCGTGTTTTGTAATATTTAACAAGTGGGAAATTTTAATAAATAAAATATTTAATTAAAAAGGTTTTCAATATATTAATATTTCTCACATGTTAGAAATTATAATACATGATTGTGGTTTAATTTTATATCCTTTAAGTCAAGCGGGTTTTCGTATGGTTTTAATAATTCATGCTAGAAATAGAATGAAATAACATGAAATGAGTGTGATATTCTTATGTTCAAGCCTCGAGGGCTAAGACTCTGTTTCTAGCCGGTTTGACCGAACGGGTTTGGTCAAACTAAGATCTAGTCAGCCCCGATTGACTGATGACCCATCGCGGGACTCGGGTCGGGGATTTGTCTTCAGGTAAGGTTTTATTTTAATGAATGAATGAATGAGCCTTAGTAGATATGAGGCGATATGATATTTGATTATGATCTATATGAAATTAGTCACATGTTAGGATGTTATTCCGTGACTGTTTTAATTATATGGTTGGTGTCGTGTTGACTAAGTACCCATAGAGAATTATGAGTATATGGCGTCTTGACCATTCTAATTCTAAATGAGTATCTTGGACCATGACATTGATCGGCCCGTACTATCTTTAACGAGCATACGGAGTTTGCCGCTTGAATCGTTCTGTTCCCTCCCTGCTTGGATGGGTTTATATCCAAGTCCGGGGTATCTGCCATTGTTTCCACTTTGGGAATGGAGCCCAAAACTTTAAAAAAAAGAAGTCTCGCCAACCCCTTTATGGCTCATTCTTAGTGTGTACTCATTTGATTGTATCTGGGTCTTGATGCTATGTTTTTTCCGCATTTCTCTGGGTCTGCTTCAGTCCTAGGTTTAGGGTTGGTCGTACTTGGACAATGTTTCTGAGAGGAACCTCTGAGCTAAGATATGTGCTTTGGATCTGGGCCCATGTCCATAGTGTGAACCGCGTAGCCTAGATGTGTGCTTGGTTTGTGGGCCTGTTCCACCGGGTGACCGCTGAGCCCTAAATATTTAAGTATATCCTACCTCGTGGTATATACTCGAGTTACAGTCGACTATTGACGTCACTAAGAACTTGTGCCTGTTTGTAGAAGTATTGGTCTTTCATGTTTGTATGATTCTATGAGTTCTAGAAGGTGAGATGCAAGCCGGCTAGGATTGATAGAGTTTGGATGACCGATTGTTAACTGATTCACATGATTACGTGTTGATTAGGGTTTGAGTGTATCATGGCCACGTTACAGGGTAACCTCTGAGCTAGCATACCAGCTTCCCTACCTCTTGTTATATTTTATTATCGGTTTCACATGATAGCTTTCATATGATAGGTTATATGTTCGTTAATTGTTTCATAACATGAAAAGCATATCATATATGTTTAAGTTTTGTATTTTCCATATACATTGCTTGTATGTTATTCATGTTTCATTAAACTCGACATTTCGTGGCTGGGAGAACTCGGAGTTACTCCCCACTGACTGTGGCTTCCGTGTTTATATTTCATGCGGTCGAACAGGTGGTGATGCATATTTGGGGTACATTGACGAGCTAGCGAGCGAAGTATTTACCTTGGACCTATACTCGGTTCTTTAGGATTGTATATTATTATACACTCTTTTTATTTCCGTATTTATACGGGAGATATGTCTCCCGTCTTGTATATTTCTTTTGTATAATACTATTTCGTTTTGAAATGACCTTTTTATTTTATGACACCTTCGTATTGTATTCTCCTATTTCTTTTATGTATTTA
>JAIUZE010011262.1:0-13802 GCA_022085475.1 Heliosperma pusillum | reverse complement strand
AAGATATGATAAGCATGAAGGGCACGTTATTTCCATGAGAATTAAGCGTGTTCCTGAGTTGTATTAGTTGTTTTGTATGGATTAGACACCTGTATCTTTTTAATAAAACTATTAATGAAATCATCGTTTTGTTTTATATTTTGTTTTTCATGTGGGTTGTACTGACAACATTGAACACCACAAAGTGAACTGAATTACATTATATTTTGTTTTGGGTCCGTAATTGCCTACATGAGCTGATAACTCTGTCAATTATTTTGTGACGTCGATTGATGGTGGGTTCAACGAGCCATAAGTCAAACTGTTGACTATCGATCACAGATCGTGTTATAGATACTCACATGACATTTTTTGACTACGTTATGGAGTCCTAAATTTCGGAACATTAGGTGCCAGGTCGTGGATAGGACATCCATAGTGTTCATAGAGTCGATTCTTTTGACTATCGACTGTCTCTTGAGATAAAGGCAGTTTTTGGGTGACTTTGGTTTCTTTCTCATGGTCGACCGTAACAGGAGGCTAAGTAGATTTTCACTGGTTCATTTCATACTGCGCTTGTGTCTGCAAGTTTCGAGTTGAAGAAAATATCCAACCTTTATCAGGATATGATATTTCTCAGGGCCACTCGAGGAGCTGTAACTGAAATGCATGGCCATGCTCGAATGAAGATTCGTTTATCAGTTAAGTTACTCTCTAGTCGGGGAAACCATTCTTGATACTGATCACTTGTAAACTACGACTTTTGTGAATACGGACTTTGCAAATTGGTTTACATTGAGTGGGAGAAATTTATTATGGATATGAGAATCGGTTATCGCACATACACTTGTACGGACAAGTGGGAGATTATTGGAGCCAGTGTCCTCCACAGTTAGTGCAATAACATAAATAAATTTCTATAGGTTCACAGGGTTTACTTTGTATTGTAATCAGTTGATTAACGTTTATCGATAACGGTTGGCTTGCTAGATAAGTTTGACGTTATTGTCATACAGATGGCGGTGATCAACTGGTCCCTAAAAGTCACACCTAAAGGATGTGATTGAGAGATGTGATTATGTTGAAAATAATCATATTGATATGCCATTATTCAATGACTAAAATGTTAGTCGGTGTTTTTGACAAAGTTATTTCATATGTGATGATGATACAATTATTTAATAATGATTAAATAATGTTAGCTAAGACGAATTAACTGTACTTCGTAAATTGAATATAAAAGGTTATATTTAATTGTTGTATATAATGTAAGCTAATTAAACATAAACCGTTATAATTAATTGGAAAATTATAAATATACGGATATTTATAATTAATGATATATTATAATGTCGGTCTTTGACTAATGACGATTATAATATATTACATTATATTAAAAGCTAAAATGACCGGAAAAAGTGTCCAGATACACTCGGGTTTTTCCGGTCAATGGGTAGTTATTTGAGGAGACTAAATCTCCTCATATAATACCTAGGTGTGCCGTGAGCAAAGGGGAGGAGCAAGGAAAAATTCTAGCCTAATTTTTCTCTCTCAACTTGTGCCTCCATCACACACTAAACACAAAAACCTAAAAAGTTAACAGTAACTTTGAATCGATCTTTCTAGCAAAGAAGAAGGGCATATCTCGATCTATCTTGGGTGAGACAATTAGGAGGATATCTATTTTGATATCTGTTCTTAGGTCGATTTTGCTATGGACCAAAAGTTTAATTCATTTTCTCTACATTTGTATCGTTTTCATATCTATGACTTGCAATTTCATATTATATAATTTTGTTATAATCCTAATTTTTAAGGGGATGTAAACAGTTATTTCCCACAACTTTGTCCAAAATGGACTCTTATTTTGTTTAATTTGATCACATGCATTAGAGTGGAGTGTTGTAGTATAAGTGATGATTATTTCTACTTGATATGTCACTTTCAATTGGTAACTAAAGAGTGTTAATAAGAACAACAATCATCACCATGTAACTAGCAACATAACCGGCCATTATGGCCTAGTTTGGTCCATTTTGATTTTTGATATTTGGCTCACAAATACTTATTGATCCTATGGTTAATTATCTTGTATAATTAAGTGTTAATTTGATCATATAACAATTATATGACTCAATTAAATAAATAATATGTACTTAACATTTTAAGTAATATTTTACCATTATATCAATATATAATGGGTCCCACAATGCTTAGTTAATTTATTTTACAACTCCTTGTAAATATAGTTAACTAATTACCTCTATCTCAAAACCTCAACTAATTTAGTCATTTAACGATTAATTACTAAGTTAAATCTTATTTAATCGTATTAAAATATGATATAAATTTATTAGTCAATTATCGCATAATTGAAAAATAAACTTAATCGAATTTGAGTTCTTAACTTTATTTCTAACAATTAACTCTCGTACATATCGAATATATGTAATGTACTAATTAACTGTATCGTATACAAATAATTAGTTACTATTTGGATTTCATCCTTTAGGTGTGACCGAAAGGGATCAGTTGATCACCGCCGTCAAACGACAACAACGTCAAACTCTAGTCAGCCAACAGTTATTGATTTACGTTAATCAACTGACTAATCATATATATCTATAGTCAATAAATATCCCAATTATATTCCTTAATAAGATTTATTATGTGGCGCACTATTGTGGAGGACACCTACTCCAACAATCTCCTACTTGTCTGACACAAGTGTGCGTCACCAATTCTCTTGTCTCTTTATCACATCTCCCACTCAACGCAAGGTGTCTTTCAGGTCGCACTTGCGATTGACAATTTCTAGAATGGTTTTCTCGATAGGGAGAGTAACTGTCTGACCGGAAAATCTACTATAGATCTCTTTCCGAGCGTGGCTACGCATTTACAGTAACTTCTCCTCGAGTGGCCTAAAGATGTTTTTACCCAACGTGGGTGGACAATTCCTGTTGATCCATCTACTTTGTATGATGCAGATCACCATGATCCAGAAGAAGTCCATCGGCCTCCTTTTACGGCACGACCTAGAACATCAACCAAAACCAATCGGAAACTGCACCGACTCAGATAGACGGTCGCCAGTCAAAAGAATCGACTTATAGGAATAAGATAGAAGACCCTGCCACGACCAGGCATCAAATAATTGATTTAAGGGTCTTTACAATGTCACTGTCCGACAGAGTGTCATACAGTCTGTCTATGTAAACGACCAGTCATCTCCATGACCCCATGGTGCTGAACCAACCATCGATCGACTTACAATCTAGTCATTTCGAGACGTCACCTCATTGAGTGACTAGGGACAAAATACTAAGTTCGTCCTATTCACTTGAATAGGGTCCAACAATCTATTCGGATAAACAAAGTATTAAATTTAGTCAAACTAAATAAAAGAGTTTAAAATAAAACTCGAACAATGAATGCCATTATCATATATGAAATAATTAATACAACATTCAATTATTACATATTACATAATCTAAAGGAATTCTGGCACACGTCTCAATCCCATTGTGACGACATGACCATCATGCTTAGCCTTTGATAAAGGCTTGGTTAAAGGATCAGCAATGTTGTCATCTGTCCCAACCTTACAAATGTCAATTTCCTTTCTGTCCACGTAATCTCTAATTACATGATATTTCCTAAGTACATGTCTAGACTTGTTACTAGACTTGGGCTCTTTTGCTTGAAAAATAGCCCCACTGTTATCACAATAAATTGTGATAGGATCTTTGGCAGTAGGGACTACTGTTAGTCCTTCCAAAAATTGCCGAATCCACACAGCTTCCTTTGCAGCTTCAGACGCTGCAAGGTACTCTGCTTCTGTTGTAGAATCCGCTGTAACGCTTTGCTTGAAACTCTTCCAGCAAATAGCTCCTCCATTCATCATATAAACGTAGCCGGATTGGGATTTCATATCATCCCTATATGTTTGGAAACTGGCATTTGTGTAACCCTTTACACGTAACTCAGTCTCGCCTCCAAACACTAAAAACGAATCCTTGGTCCTTCTTAATTACTTAAGGATGTTCTTTACGGCTATCCAGTGACTCTCACCTGGATTTGCTTGGTAACGACTTGTCATGCTCAAAGCATATGCAACGTCGGGACGAGTGCACATCATAGCATACATGATTGATCCAACAGCAGATGCGTAAGGGATCAATTTCATGCGTTCAATCTCCTCGGGTTTCCAAGGGTACTCTGACTTGCTCAAGGTGATCCCACTTCCCATAGGAAGAAAGCCTCTCTTAGAGTCTTTCATGTTGAACCTATCAAGAATCTTATCGATATAAGTCTCTTGACGTAATGCTAGTATCCTTTTAGATCTATCCCTATAGATCCGGATACCTAAGATGCGCTGGGCCTCTCCTAAGTCTTTCATTTGGAAATGTATTCCTAGCCACTTCTTTACAGAAGTGAGCATTGGAATATCATTCCCAATGAGTAGTATGTCATCTACATACAAGACTAGAAAAGTTACTTTACTCCCACTAAACTTCATGTATAAACACGGTTCCTCGACACTTCGAGTGAAACCATTTTGTTTAATTACATGATCGAAACGATGATTCCAACTCCTGGATGCTTGCTTAAGACCATAGATGGATCTCTTAAGTTTGCACACCTTCTTAGGGTTTGATGGATCCACAAAACCTTCAGGTTGTGTCATGTACACTTCCTCTTCTAGAATCCCATTCAAGAAGGCGGTTTTGACATCCATTTGCCAAATCTCATAATTATGAAATGCGGCAACCGCTAAGATAATCCTTATGGATCGAAGCATGGCGACTGGGGCGAAGGTTTCGTCATAGTGAAGACCATGAACTTGGGTGAAACCTTTTGCCACCAATCTAGCTTTGTAAACATCATTATGTTTATCTATGCCACTTTTGATCTTATAGATCCACTTACACTGAAGAGGTCTTACCTCCTTAGGTAAATCAACCAAGTCCCATACTTGATTGTCGTACATAGAATCCATTTCGGATTGCATGGCTCCTAGCCATAGCTTTGAGTCGGGACTACAAATGGCTGCTTTGTAGGTAGTAGGTTCGTTACTTTCAAAAAGTAGCAAATTATAGTCATCACCTTCCTCTATAATACCAAGGTATCTATCAGGTTGATGACTAATTCTGCTTGACCTCCTAGGTTCCGAAGGAATAATGACCGTACCAGACGAAGAGGGAACGTTTTCCTCGTCGTCCTTTTCGGTTTGTGGCTCTTGGACTTCATCAAGTTCAAATTTTCTCCCACTCTGTCTTTTAGAAATAAAATGATTTTCTAAAAAGACTGCCTCACGAGACACAAACACTTTGTCCTCGTGTTTATTGTAGAAGTAATAAGCACGTCATTCCTTTGGATATCCTACAAATAGACATTTGTCAGATTTGGGTGCGAGTTTATCGTCAGACTTATTCTTAACAAAAGCCTCGCATCCCCAAATTCTCATAAACGACAAATAAGGGACTTTTCATGTCCATATCTCATATGGAGTCTTGTTTGCCGCTTTAGTCGGGCTTCGATTTAGTGAAAATATTGCAGATAAGATAGCAAAACCCCAAAAATAATCAGGAAGCTCTGTTAGACTCATCATAGATCGAACCATATCTAATAAAGTTTGATTTCTCCTTTCGGACACACCATTTAATTGAGGTGTTCCAGGAGGAGTCCATTGTGATACTATACCACAATCTTTTAGGTGTGAATCAAATTCATTGTTCAAGTATTCACCACCACGATCGGATCGTAGGGTTTTAATCCTTTTATTCAATTGGTTTTCTACTTCATTTTGAAATTCTTTGAACTTTTCAAAAGCATCACTTTTATGCCTCATCAAGTAGACATAGCCATATCTACTCAAGTCGTCGGTAAAAGTAATGAAGTAGTGATAACCACCTCTATCTAGTCTCGGATAGTCATTGGAACCGCATAACAGCCGTATGTATAGTCCTAATACTTCACTTGGCTCGTGTCCCTTTGTCCCGTAAAGGAGGCCTAGTGCATCTTGCCTAGAAGGAAAGATTCTTCATAGCGGCCATAAGGATTCATAATCGAATGGTTTTGAGTACTTTAGATGAACAAGTCTCTTTATTCGTCGTTCGTTTATGTTCCTAAACGACAATGCGAAAGGTGATGATTAGGTCACCTGTTTTGAGCTTCTTGTTTCTTCTACATGTAGACCTTCTTTTGCATATCTAAACATAAATACTCTCCATCGAAATGGCCCTCGCCATCAACCATTCATTAATTGGATAAAGTACAACAGTTGTCTTGAATGCAAATTAAAACCTTCCATGTCTAACACGGAAATGGAGATAATGTTCTTGATAAGAGTTGGTACATAATAGCAATTATTTAAATACAACTCTAAACCATTAGGCAAAAGAAGAACGTAGGTGCCCACGAAAACTGCGGCTACCTTAGCTCCATTTCCCATGCGCAGGTCCACGTCACCCTTGCCTAGTGCTTGCGCGTCCCTCAGCTCCTGTACATGATTACAAAGGTGAGAACCACAACCGGTATCAAATACCCAAGAAGATGTACTAGCAAAGTTAATATCTATCATATAGAGAGATGAAAGAATTTTACCTGACGTTGTCACACAACCGTCTTTCTTGTCTTTCAAGTACTTGGGGCAATTGCGTTTCCAATGCCCTTTGCCATTACAATAATAGCAATCCGCCTCCGCGTGTTTGTTGACCTTGGTCTTGGCCTTATAAAAGACCTTTCCCTTTCCCTTGCCGGATTTCTTGAAAAGGGTCTTACCCTTTCCCTTATCCTTCCTCACCCCAAGGTTCATGTTCTTCATTTTCATGGAAAGAACATCCTTGGGTTCACTCCCACTAGGCTCCATGTCCCTCTCCGCTTGGGTGAGGAGTGCATGGAGTTTATGGAAACTCTTTTCCATGCCATTCATGTTATAGTTCACCCTTAATTGGGTGAACTTAGGTGTGAGTGAATGAAGGATCTTACCCACCACCAATTGCTTCGGAATTTTGCACCCTAGACGCTCTAAGGTGTCCGCGTGCTCAACTATTTTGAGCACGTGTGGGCCAACCTTTTGGCCCCTTTGAAACTTGGTGCCAAATAATTTCGTAGCCGCCTCATATTGGAGAATTTGAGGGGCTTGCGAAAACATCGAAGTGATCCTCGTGAATATCGCATATGCATCGAGTGATATCAATTGGAGTTTGAGTTTGGGTAAGATTGACCATATCAAGACATTCTTGACATCATTAGCAACCTTCAAATAAAGGTCATATTCGGCCCGAACCACCGCGGACGATCTTGGCGCGGGTTCGGTGGGGGGCTCTTCGACCAAATAGCGAAGCACGTTATCGGATAACGTGGCGCTCTTGATCGTTGACTCCCATTCAACGAAGTTACTTCCTTCATCCTTTAGGACACACTTGTCCATGACGGATCTCAACCATGAGTCCTTACCCAAGGTTGCAACGTTTGATGATGTCGACATTATGCGAATATGGTAACTACAACAAAAAGAAATATATAAACATTCATTGTTAATTTACTTGAAAAACATTTTAACAAGTTAAGCATTCATATAATGACCTCTCACTAAATTATATAAATGATTCCAAGACCCATTTTTATTTAAAAAATAGTCATCGCATGCTATCTTTATTTAGAAATGGTAAGTCGTTATTTGACTAATTCTACCCTTAGAACTCTTGGTTGACGGATTTCAACTAAATCCATCTCCTAGTCCCAAGATAGCGCTTATCTCGTTGAGTCCAATCCAATTTTAGCTTGTGATCGTATCACCCTACTTACCCGAGGTAAAAAGGGACCCACGAGCGTGGTAGCCCTAATGAACACGGGATTCATAGGTGTTATTAATTGGTAAGGCTAATCTCAATGTTTAAACATGTGAGAGATCTTGTCAATTTAGTTATTAATTCCCTATAAGTGAACTAAGTCGGTGAATTGTGAATAACGTTGAATTGACAATAACGGTAAATAAAAATGCATGTGTGACGATTTTGGCATGAGCGGAAATAAAGCAAGCAACCAAGCAACAATAAAATCCTAGTATGGCCACCTAACTAATTCAAAATTAACTAGATAGTTACAAATTCGGAAACCAACTCCTTGGTCCCTTGCCTCTTCACTTGGAACACCTTCCAAAATGGCACCGTCTTGAGGGAGTCACCGGTCTTCATAAAAATAATTATAAATATACAAATATACAAATTCCTATTATACATTTATTCTATAAAATAAAATTATTAAATTATACAAACCGGCGATACGAGATCGCAATAAAATTACAACCAAACCGTTATTCCCTTACATTACGGGTAATAACGATTAAAAACAACTAGGCCATAATAGGTACAAAATTTGCATAAATTATTAAATAATGACATTTCATTCAATTGCAACCCTAAATTAAATAAATTGCTGCAAACTTCATCCAAAATCGCCCTAAACACTTCAGCTCATTGTAGTCGATTTTAACGGATTTTATTGATTTTTAACCATTAAATCAATATCAATTTTTAAAATCTCATTAAATTCAAACTAATTTAACTAAACTATTTAGAAAACTCAAATAAGTCACTACTAATTTTTTGTTGGTCATTATTAGATTCGATTTATTTCCATTTGCTAATATTAGCGGTTTAAATCATAACATTATGAAATAAACCAAAAATAAAATATAAACATCATAAAATTTTGAAACCAAAAATTTTTTACATTCTGGAACATTTCCAGGAACTATAAAAATAAAAAACATTTGCTCAAAAAATTTAAATTAATTTTATGAACAAATAGCTTTGTATTTAATGGTTTTATCAAATAAAAAACATTAGATATAGTAAAACAGTGAAACAAATTATGAAATTTCACCAAGAGTATCAACATCAGAATGTTAAATGTACAAAAAATTTTCAAGACCAGAAATGGACGTTTCAATTTTATGAACATTATAATCTCATATTATCGACTTTTATCGTATAAAAATCAATAAACATGCAATACATAAGTAAAAATCACGAAACATTTTACATACATATGTAAAAAATGCATGTGAGATCATATTAAAATTTCATGGCCAGAAGCAACATGCAACTATTTTAGTTAACTTTTAACTCATAAAATGCATGTTAACTCGGTTTAAACGCCAAAAATCAAAATAAATAGCAAATTAATCCCTAAAATCACGAAATTTGACCACAAATTTTTGAGGTCAGTAGGTATACATGCACCAAATATTTTTGTCAGAATCGTATTTTAACTCAAAATCTTTGATTTATTAGTTATCTTATAACTTTAATAAAAATGTCCAAAATGAACATGCATGCTACAAGCTAGCTCTGATACCAATTGAAAGTCCATAGACCTTAATTAGACTCCTCTAATTAGTTGCTAAATTACTTGTTAATTTAGTATTTAATGATCTATGTAACATGCATGCAAATATAAAGACATTTATATAAAAGAAGAAATTTCCTCACATTGATATGGAAATATAAGGGCACAACAAGAACTCCTTCTTGTTGTTCTTGAGCTAATAATATGGATGAATACAAATACTCCCCAAAGTAGAAGATCTCCTCTAAGTTGCACCAAGATTAACCCAAATAATCTACCCTTATTATTAACTAGATAATAAGATAGATATTATTCTACTAATATTATGACTATATTACTACACTAGTAATACTTAGTAAATATTAGTGTTTGAGAGTTTTAGTAAGAATATGAGGTTTTTAGAGAAGTAAGGAAACAAAGCACAAAATGAAGTAGTAAAAAAATGAGCAACACTTGGTCATTTTATAGGCCATTTGGCCGGACTTCACAAGCCAAAATAGGGCTCTTATTTTGTTCATTTGATCACATGCATTAGAGTGGAGGGTTGTAGAACAAGTGATGATTGTTTACTACTTGTTATGTCACTTTCATAAAGTAACTAAAGAGTAAAAATAAGAACAAAATCATCACCATGTAACTACTAGCCACCCGGCCACAATGGCCTTAGTTTGGTCCATTTTGATTTTTGATATTTGTCTTACAAATACTTATTGATCATATGGTTAATTATCTTGTATAATTAAGTGTTAATTTGATCATATACCAATTATATGACTTAATTAAATAAATAATATGTACTTAACATTTTAAGTAATATTTTACCATTATATCAATATATAATGGGTCCCACAATGCTTAGTTAATTTATTTTACAACTCCTTGTAAATATAATTAACTAATTACCTCTATCTCAAAACCTCAACTAATTTAGTAATTTAACGATTAATTACTAAGGTAAATCTTATTTAATCGTATTAAAATAAGATATAAATTTATTAGTCAATTATCGCATAATTGAAAAATAAGCTTAATCGAATTTGAGTTCTCAACTCATTTTCTAATAATTAACTCTCTTACATATCGAATATATGTAATGTACTAATTAACTGTATCGTATACAAATAATTAGTTACTATTTGGCTTTCATCCTTTAGGTGTGACCGAAAGGGATCAGTTGATCACCGCCGTCATACGACAATAACGTCAAACTCTAGTCAGCCAACCGTTATTGATTTACGTTAATCAACTGACTAATCATATATATAGTCAATAAATATCCCAATTATATTCCATAATAAGATTTATTATGTGGCGCACTTTTGTGGAGGACACCTACTCCAACAATAATTACAAACCAAAGTAGAATATACTACAAAGAGACGAAGTCTCTCAAAATGATATCAAATATCAAAGTGATTAGCAAACTAGCTAAACAACGTCTAGAGGTGATTCATCCAGGCCAACGCCCGCTAACTCACACCCGAAACCCAAAAATACCACAAGCAAAAATCCATCCAATCAAGCAACATGTTCATCCATGAAAAACATGAACGCCACAGTCAGTGGGGAGTAACTCCGGGTTCTCCCTGCCATATCACAATAAACATACTTAAACGGAAATACGAATGTAGAAGCATGCATATATAAATATACATGTGAACTACGAGAAGAATAAATAGGCAATTCAATATATAAAGATGTCGGTACATGAACTACAAAACCGTAACCATCATATTATAGATAGACTCGGGGAATACACTCTTAGGCAACTATACACTCACTAGGGCTTGCATCTCACCGTTAGCGGCATAAGCTTGATAAGATTGAGACTCGACAAACAAACCATGCCAAGTCATCCAAAGATCACAATTAATCAATCATATAATCATCCATTCAAACGTACAATACATTGACAACATCTCTCACGGTAAATGACACGCACTAGCACCGTGTACATGGCAAGTATGATTAGAATCGCATCCACGGGATTACATTTCCCTGAACGCATACATGATTTAACATTTCAGATATGTAGACTAATTTCCTCCCGGTAGAACGACGATAATAATACGGTCCTAGTCTAAACCTTGCCAGATTCTCGGAATAAACATTTTCCGATTCGACATGCGATGACATTTCGCATCCAAGACTCGGTCATACATAGAAGCCGAGTACCCCAAATTCGGTCAACCTTCACGAAAGAGGCGGAAAAGAGCACAAGCATCATCACAAGCGGTACGCTACATGCAATGACACCACCTCGCAAGTATACAACATTTGACGGCCGGGTCGATCATCGAAAAGCGTTCGCCTCCCAACAACGTCGTCATATGCCCACTAACACATGCAATTAAGCAGTAAGAATACACTCCTCGTTCCGACATTCCAGCCTTACGAGCGACGAGGTAGCCGAGGGAATGAGAGTTCATAGCATATAACAGTTAGTGCTCAAAACATAACATATGTAAAACCGACTAAAAGTGGGATATACCAAAAACCGTCACAAAACATGCGATACAAGCGTGATATAAATGTAACAATGATAAACATGAGACAATACGTTATTAAATAAGCATTAGACCAACTTTAAGAAGTATAATGAATAAGAAACATAAATCTCAACTCAAAACAACAAGTTTGGAAACTATTAAAACAAGGGTCCAATTCAAAAGGTCATAACTAGAGTTCTAGACATGAAAATGCAGAAATTCCAAATGGAGAAGGTAGATTATCCTCTTACGGTTCAACGGTAGGTCAAAAGCCTAAAACAAGAAAGTAACGAAGGAGATATGACCATTTTACGAAAATGGGTCTGTACAGGAAAACTGCAGTCGTCACGACCGTGACTTGTATGTCACGCTCGTGACATGAGTTTCACGACCGTGACATGCATGTCACGCTCGTGAAAGGTCTGTTACGCAAGGGTATTGGGTCTGCCTCTTATTTCACGCTCGTGACATGAGTTTCACGACCGTGACTTGGGTCGAGACATGTCTTTTTTTGTTCTAAACTCAACCATGGCTTCCCCAAAACAGATCCACACACAAGTTTAACAACAACGAGTGATTGAAACCAATAACATATGCACGAAATCATCTTTACTTCACCAATAAACATCAACAAACATCAACTATCATCATCAATCATCAATACTCAATAAGAATTATCAACAAATAATAACTATCATCAACAACACAAATCCTATGAATAATCATCCTATTCTAAATGCGTTTACTAACATCAAAAACACATTACATCACGTATTGATATCGAGTAACCCTTCCCCGTTACCTTTTCGCATCTTCAATCCTCGTCTAGGTCCTCCTCTACTAAATAGTAGTCTTTGTCGAGGTCTTTAAGGTCTCCACCTACAGTTAGACAACAAAAGATGAATATAATTCACCTTTGAGAAAGACGGATAAATTGAAAAGTGAGAAAGACGGTAATTTTATTATCAATTAAGATAGAGGACGATGAGAGGGAAAGATTAAGTTGAAAATAAGGAGATTTGAGTGAGTAATGAAGGAGTAGTGAGGAATTGAAGTTGATGCATAAATGGAGTTTTGGGTTTTGGTGGCTTGGTGAGGAAGAAGGAGTAAGTGGAAAAGAATGAGGGAGTTAGGGTTTAAAGGAGGTATAAGGTGAGTAAGTGGAAAATATGGGAAAAAGCCCAAAAGCGCCTTAAGGCGTAACTCACTCGAAATTTCGAGTAAAGTCCAAAAACGAACTCGGATTTTCTAAATTAGACACGGGAAAATTAATTCTAGACTAAATCTAAAATTTCGCTGAAAAGTATCCGTATAATATTATTAAAATACAAATAGGGTACATTTGCGGGTGTTACATCTTGCATATTAAGTATTTTATGGATATTAAATCATGAACCACATATTTGCCAAAAATCCATCTTATTCACTTTCCTAATTGAACCAAAATTCTACCCATGTATTTATGTTGGCCGAAAATTCTCACACAACAATATCTTACCATATCTTTTTATTTACCTAATCCTATCTTTATCATATCTCACAAATATTTACCCTATATTCCTTTTACAATCTTACCCAAATTCAAAAACAAAAAAAAAGGGAAAAAGAGGAAGAGTAGGACGACACCTCACGTGTCCCCTACAAAACCCAAAACCCAATACCACTTTTCATTATTACCTATCACTATCATCATTAAAACACTTCACCAATTTCCCTCTTTCTCTCCTTCCTCACGGCACAACACCAACAACAATAAAAAAAAATAAACCCAACAAACTGCAAGCTTACAACAATGGCTTCTACAAGATCCAAAAATACCAACACCCCAAACTCCAAAATTCGAAAACCTAGCATTCCCGTTAATCTCTCTCCTAAACCAAAACAAAAAACACCCAATATGACCCAAACCGAGTCGGGTTCGGTTCTTGAGGGTACTAAGCGACGAAGATTAAATAAGGGGAAGACTAGAGTGCAAGA
>JAIUZE010011261.1:0-10250 GCA_022085475.1 Heliosperma pusillum | reverse complement strand
CGCTTACTTTGATTAATTAATTAGTTGATTTTAATTCAGAAGATCAAATAATTAATTACATATCATATAAATCGAAAAAGTGGGGCTAGTTTTTAATACTCAATTCACCCCCCCCCTCTTTCGTATTCGATCAATAGACTCTACAATTGGTATCAGAGACTCGTGCTCTTGATTGCCTTACAGCAAGGAGTCTGATCCATTTATCTTTTTATTTTTATTTATTTTCCGCTGCATTTATTTTTATTTTAATGGATTCCAAACATCTGAAGTGTCCCGTATTCGATGGGAAGAACTACAGTTTATGGAAAAAATATGATGACCCATTTCATAAAGGGTAACGATTGGGAGTGTTGGCTAATCATTAATAATGGTCCTAATAAGATCATGCTTGGAACGGCCACTGGCACTTCTATCGAAAAGAAAGAAGATGACTATGTTGAGGCAGATTATAAGAAAGCTGAGAAAAATTCAAAGGCTATTAGTCTGTTGCAAAACGGCATGACCCATACTGAATTTGATCGTTTCTCATCTAGTTCTACTGCCAAGGAAATATGGATGGTCTTGAGTTAGCTTATGAGGGGACAACTGTTGTCAAAAAGCAACGCATAGCTCTACTTATGCGAAAATACGAATTGTTCTCCATGGAACAAACTGAATCGCTTGACAGCATGTCCACTCGCTTCTCCAGTATCATTAATGAATTGAAAAATCTTGGAAAAACTTTTGACTCCGAGGAAATTGCCAGAAAGATCCTTAGAAGTCTATCTAAACGATGGAGACCTAAGGTGACGGTAATTGAGGAATGTAAAGACCTATCTAACCTATCTTTTCAAGAGCTACTTGGAACCCTAATGGCTCATGAGATTACTCTTGATGAAGATGCGGCAAATGATAGTAATAGCAAGAAGGTGGCTCTACAGGCCGAATCTAGTGAAAGACAAGATTCGGATCTTGAAGATGAAACAGTGTTATTTGCTAGACGTTTTAAGAAAACGTTCTTTAACAAACCACAAGGGAAAACGTTTAACAACAACACCAACAAATCTTACAAGAAGCCAATTGAGTCAAAAGGGTCTCCTTCAAGTCGTGGTTGCTTCAAATGTGGGGATAATGATCACATGATCAAAGATTGCCCTACATGGAAGAAAATCAAAGACAAAAATCAACGAGCCAAAACCAAGAAGGAATTCAAGCAAGTGATGATGGCTTATTGCTGGGGAGATCTCGACACAGAGGATGACGAGTCAGAGGAAGAGGAAGTCGCCAACCTGTGTCTAAGCAACGTCAGTCTTGACCTAATTTCTGACAGTGACAATGAAAGTGAATCCGAGATGTGTCTTGTTGGCAACTCAGATTCAGAACCAGATTCAGAAGATGACGAAGAGGTTAGTCATCTTGAACTTAAAAAGCAAGTTAAGAATTTATCTAAGAATTCTTTAATTAAGTATTTTGAAGAAGCCTTAGATCATTGTCATGAACAGAGTCTTGAATTAAAAGATCTTAAAGAACAAATTCTTGATATTGCTGAGGAAAACCAACTTCTAAAGGCCAAAGCTAAAAAGCTCAAGTCTAAAGTTATGGCAACTTCAGATATAACTTCAGACAAGACAAATGTTGAGAAAGAAGCTCTTGAGTCTAAAGTTATAGCTAATGAAGCTATAATCTCAGAGTTGAAGCTCAACATTAAGCACCTTCAAGCCAAAGTTATGGCTAATGAAGCTATAACTTTAGAATTGAAGAAAGTCAATGAGCTTTTACAATCTAAAGCTAAGGCGAAGGAAGTTGTTATTCTTGATCATGAGAAAGTAAATTCTTTTCTGTCTCAGCAATTGAAAGATTTGAAGGCTGAATTCTCCCAAGCCAAAAGTCAACATAATGAGGAGAAACTTATCTTGAATAAACGTTTCAATGATTTTCGTGAAAATTTCAAAAAGAACAATCCCTCCAAAGACTTGAATGTAGATCATTCGTTGTGTGAAAAAGAAATTCAGTCTTTGAAGGAATTGCTCCTACATGCACGAAAAGTTCATGATAAGTGGGAAGGAAGTCAAAAGGTCTTAGACTTCCTTACCGAACAGTCTAATAATAACATGAAGAAAGGTCTTGGTCATGAATGCTATAGTCGTAGAGACCATGATAAATGCAAATCCACTCCTTCTGACCGTGATTTCAGAAGAAGGAAGTATGTCAATCTTTCATAATATCTGATTTGCAATTATTGTGGTCACAACGGTCATGTTAAAGATAATTGTGTTAAATATGTTAATGACAACAAAAATCAAACTGATTTTGTGAAAGAGCATGACGCGTCTAGTGTTAATGAGTCTGAACCTGAATCTCAACGTGATGAGATTAGAAACAATGAGTTCAGGTGGTGTTATGACATGGCTTTCGATTACACATCTGTTCCTTCAAAATCTAAACCTTATGTGAATCAGAAGCAGTCGTTTAAACCTAATGTGCGTCGTAACAACAATCAATATAATAAACCTAGCAAACCCTATCCTAAGAAGAAAAGAATTGTCAAACAGGTATGGGTTAGGCAGGATCAAATATATAGAGTCACTAACCATAAAGGACCCAACTTAGCGTGGGTACCTAAAAGCTGTATTTGATTCTCTTGCAGGTATTAGTGAAAGAAAATAATCTATGGTATCTCGACAGTGGATGTTCGAGACACATGACTGGAAACAAGAATCTTTTTCTTTCACTAGAGCCCTTCAACGGTGGCAAGGTCACCTTTGGAGACAACAAAAAGGGCAACATAATCGGTGTAGGTAAGATTGGTATATCTTCTTCACATGCTATCAATAACGTCTATCTGGTAGATGGCCTTAAGCATAACTTGCTAAGTATCTCTCAACTATGTGACAAAGGCAACAAAGTCGTTTTTCATTCAAATGTTTGTCGTATAATAGTTGAAGAAACTAGCAATGTTATCTTAGAAGGTCTACGTAAACGGAACGTGTATATGATTGATTTAAACAAAGTCACTACAAGTTCCTTTACGTGCATGAAAGTCACTGTGGATGATTCATGCTTGTGGCACAAGAGGTTTGCACACATCAGTCCAACGATTTTAAAGAAACTTAAGTCTTGGGATTTAGTTGAAGGTTTACCCTCAATCAAATTCGAACAAGAAAAGATGTGTGACTCATGTGCCCGTGGTAAACAAGTTAGATCTTCATTCAAACCAAAACGAGTAGTAAGTACAGAGCGTCCACTTGAGTTGGTACACATGGATCTATGTGGACCTATGAAAGTTAGAAGCCGCGGTGGATCAAGGTACGTATTCGTCCTAGTCGACGACTACTCCAGGTATGTATGGACTATCTTTCTATTTACTAAAGATGAAACTTTCGATGAGTTTGTAGTACTAATGAAGCTCGCCCAAAACAAGTATGATAAAAAGTTAGTTTCCATTCGTACGGATCATGGCACCGAATTTGATAATCAAGCTTTTATAGAATATTGTAGGGAGAATGGTGTAGGACATAACTTTTCTGCACCACGAAACCCACAACAAAATGGTGTCGTGGAACGTATGAATAGAACATTAGAGGACATGGCCCGCACTATGCTTTTGTGTAGTGGCCTTCCTAAGAGCTTTTGGGCAGAAGCCATAAGTACTGCATGCTATGTGCACAATAGAGCTATGATTAGACCTATTCTCAAAAAGACTCCATATGAACTTTTAAGAGGGAGAAAACCCAATATAGCTCACCTTCGTTGCTTCGGTAGTAAATGTTTTGTCCATAATAATGGAAAAAGTAATTTGAGCAAATTTGATCCACGAAGTGACGAAGCTGTGTTTGTTGGTTATTCTAATCATAGTAAAGCTTTCAAAGTTTTTAACAAAAGAACTTTGTGCATAGAAGAAAGTGTTCATGTGGTATTTGATGAAGATAGTGTGCTTGAACAAGTTGAACAGAATGAAGAAGAGGACATGAATGATCCAGACTTTCGTCTCTCCAGAGATGACGTGCCAGAAAATAATGAAGAAGTTATTGAAGGAATCAATGATGAACTTGATAAATCCGCAAATGACCTTGAACAGAGAACTGAGACAATTGTTGATGATACGGATGTCTCTTCTCAAAACAAGGAAAAGGAAACTGAAGTTATAGCTGATGATGCTATAACTTTGAACCAGAACCAAGATGGTGTAACTGAAGTTGTACCAACTTCAGCTATAACCCCAGAGTCCAACTCAGGGGGAACCAATCTTGATTCTGAATTATTTGAGGAAAATGAGAGTTCATCAGATGATGATGAGCCTAGGAACTCTAAGAAATGGAAATATATGAGTTCTCATCCTATGGATAGTATCCTAGGAAGTTTGAATAAGGGAGTTCAAACGAGGCGAACATTAAATAACTTTTGTTCATTCTATTCTTTTTTGTCTACCATAGAGCCCACCAACATCAAAGAAGCTCTTGCAGAATCCGACTGGATTGTGGCTATGCAAGAAGAGCTTCAACAGTTCGAACGCAATAAAGTATGGCACCTTGGGCCTCGACCTCCTAATCGAACTGTGATTGGTACTCGATGGGTATTCAGAAATAAATTGGATGATTCAGGAGTTATAGTTCGTAACAAGGCTCGATTAGTTGTTCAAGGTTATAATCAACAAGAAGGGATTGATTATGACGAAACATTCGCTCCAGTAGCAAGACTTGAAGCTATTCGCTTGCTCATCGCCTTCGCAGCTCATAAAGGAATGAAATTATTCCAAATGGACGTTAAGACTGCCTTTCTTAACGGTTATTTTGAAGAAGAGGTTTTTGTTGAACAACCTCCTGGATTTTTGAATAGCAAGTTTCAAAACCACGTTTTTAAACTCGACAAAGCTTTATATGGTTTGAAACAAGCGCCTAGGGCTTGGTACGACAGATTGTCAAAATTTTTATTACAAAACAATTTTAAAAGAGGATATGTCGACAAAACCCTATTTCTAAAATCCGAGGGTTCTGATTTACTTGTTACTCAAATTTATGTAGACGATATTATTTTTGGCTCTACTAACAATAAATTGTGCAAGTACTTTTCAGATCTTATGACCTCTGAATTTGAAATGAGCATGATGGGAGAACTGAAATTCTTCCTAGGATTGCAGATTCAACAAACCAAAGAAGGCATAAAGATTCACCAACAAAAATATGTCAAGGAGCTAATCAGAAAATTTGGTATGGAGAACGCTCATCCAATGGACACGCCTATGGTAACTGACAAAAAGTTGACCTTAGACGAAAATGGTAAGTCTGTAGATGAGACTACATATCGAGGTATGATTGGTTCTTTATTATATTTAATTGCAAGTAGACCTGACATTATGTTCAGCGTATGTGTCTGTGCTAGATTTCAATCATGTCCTAAGGAATCACATATGATTGCAGTTAAACGTATCTTGAGATATTGAATTGGTACATCTAATTTATATTTGTGGTATCCACTTGAGTGTAATTTCAATCTAGTAGGATATTCAGACGCAGATTATGCGGGATGTTCTTTAGATAGAAAAAGTACCTCTGGATTCGCTACTTTTGTTGGACCATGCATAATTACTTGGGGCTCAAAGAAGCAAAATTCGGTCGCGTTGTCTACTGCAGAAGCCGAATATATCGCTGCAGGACTGGTATGTTCTCAATTACTTTGGTTAAAGCAACAACTATGTGATTATGGTGTTAATGTTGGTTGTATGCCTGTTTTCTGTGATAATACGAGTGCTATTATTATTTCTAAGAACCCAGCTCAGCATTCTCGTACTAAACATATAGACATTAGACATCATTTTTTGCGTGACCATGTAGAAAAGGGCAACATTAAACTCGAATTTTGTAGTACTGATGTTCAATGGGCTGACATTTTAAAAAAGGCGTTAGCGAGAAGACGTTTTGAGATTTTGCGGTTGGAAATTGGTTTAATCGGTAGCAATTAAATTCATCTTATTTATTTTGTGAACCTGCGTGACTGGATAGATTAAGACGAGATTATATGACTGTGTCCGCATATTTCATTGCTAGTATATTTGTGTTTAATATAATATATTTTACGTGAGTATCTTGCATATTTAGTGTTTTATGGAAATTGAATTATGAACCACTTATTTGCCAAAAACCTATCTTATTCACTTTCCAAATTTGAGCCAAATTCTACCCATGTATTTCATGTTAGCCGAAATTCTCAAATCAATATTACCTTTCCATATCTTTTTATTTACCAAAACTCTATCCTTACCATATCCCAACAAAAATAACCACCCAATATTCTTTTCCTACCCAAATTCAAATGAAAAAAAAAAAAGAAAAAAGGAAAGAACAAATTTGGACGGCACACCCATGTGCACAAGTACAAAAGTAAAAACCTACTCTTACACAATCATAATTACTCTTCCACCTATTACTTTTACCACATTAATTCTCAACCAAATTTTTACTCTTCCTCTACCACTTCACGGCACCCACATCAAACAAACACACAAACCTTCAACCTTCAATCTCCAACAATGGCTTCCACTAGATCAAAAATTGCCAAAAACCCAAATCCTAAAACCCCCAAGCCAAGCATGCCTAACAATACCTCTTCTCCTCCCACACAACAATCACCCAACCCAAACCTAACCGAGTCGGGTGCGGGTCTCGAGGGTACGAAAAGACGACGGTTAAATAAAGGCAAAGGTAGACTCCAAGAAGAAGCTACAAACGACACCACAGACGCGGTTCCCGAGGCACCACGGGTCACATTACGTGACTTTTCTCCTCAAGAAACTTCGTTGGGGATTGATAAACTCCGTCTTACAAAAGACGAAAGAAAACTTGTGAACCGGGTGGCTCAATATGGAATACACGGTGGTCGGTATTATCCTAAGGCTTGGTGTGACAAGTATAGGGCTTTGGGATTCTTTTCGGATTTTCTGAATTTCCAAGAATGGGAACCGGTGGCTGAGTTTTCGGGTCCGGTGTATCCGATTGAGGTAATCCAGTTCTTTTCCTCTGTTTCTTTAGACAATGGAGTCTTGCATGCCGTTATAAATGGCCGTGCAGTTTCGTTTTCCGTGACGGACTTTTGTACTCTGTTTTTGGTTCCTGATGATGGAATCAAAATCAATCCGAGTACGTCATGGGAAGAACTGACGGACATGGCTAAGCTGGAGGTTAAGCAGTATTTTGATGTTGGGGCGACGGTGTCAAGTTGCGTGTTGGCTGGTAGTGTCTCTCCGAAACTGAAATTTTTGTTAAACTTTTTATGGAATACGGTGATTCCACGTCGGGGAGGACGGGATAAAATAGCTTGTTATGAGATGTTGGTAGTTAAGCATTGGTTGGAAGGAAATCGGGTTAATTTACCTTCTCTTGTTTTTAATCGTATTTCACAAACCGCTTTCTCGGTGACCGAAGACAAATTTTACTCTACTCTTGACTTGCCGTATGGCATGTGGTTGTCTCGGCTCTTTGAGTCAAAGGGAGTTGTTGATGTACAAAATTATGGGGTCGCGGTAAAGGATGAAATGTGTGATACGTTCTTGAAATTTATGAAGCTTGATGCTAATGGTCCGGAGTTGTTATTTTTGGTCAAAGGAGGTTCGGTTGGATTGTCTTCGGGTGGGGCTGATTTTTCCGTGATTGAATCCAAATTGGATATGTTCATTGGTAGTATTATGGAGCGCTTGGATGCGCAGGATAAGAAAATTGAGACGGTTTTGGACACGGTTGTTCAAGCCGTGGGCATGGGTTCTTTGGGCTCAACCCGTGACCAAGGTGGGTCGGGTGTGAGTCATGAGATGAGGACCTGGATGGATGGTGTGGATGATCGCCTTGCTAAGTTGGAACGAAATATTATTGATTGTAAGCAAGAGGCGTATAGGCAAAGGGATAGGATGACTTTCTTGGTGAGCCAAGGCGGGTCGTTGGTTAAGAGCGGGACGGAGATGCGTGAGGGAATGCGTACAATTTATGATGCAACGGAGGCTCTTTCATTGAAAGTCCGGAACTTTGATGTTTGCCTCATCGCTCAAGTTTCTCATGTATCTTCTTGCCTTGATCGTCTCTCCACTCTTGAGTACCGCACTAGGCCCGGTTATAAAGCACCCTAGCCTTATCCGTCCAACCCAAAATGCCTTGATTTTTCTATCCTTGGTTGTTTTAACTCTTAAACTACTAATCCTATTCGGCCCATTTGGCTTATTTTGACATTGTCTATTCGGCCCAATGGCAACTAATACTATCTTTTGTGGTTTGTAGTTTTAATCAACATTTGCATTTTATTTTGCTTGATATATATCGTCTTATATTGCGTATTTTGCATATCTATTTCTTGCCTTGACATGTGTTATTCTAGTCGTTTCATGTCTTTGTTCTTGTCTTTTCGATGATGCCAAGAGGGGGAAGAAATGATATGATTTTAGTCTTTGCTTAAGCTTGCTCCTTGTCAAGACTCGTTATCTTTTAAATTCTCTCAAGCTATAACTTTGGCTAAGTTGTTTTGTTCTTGCGATCAAAGTTGCTATAACTTTGGAGTGCTTTGTTGAGGGGGAACCATACTTAGTCACATTGTTAAGTAGATCTCTTGAGGAAATCATATGAGACTTGTCATCATCAAAAAGGGGGAATTTGTTGGACCAATTTGATAGTTTTGATAATGACATATGTTTACGTGATAATATGTTTTACTTGATATATCATATGCGTGTAATTGTGTGCTTAGTCTTATTATAGCTAGCAACAATTATGAGAAGAAAGATCAAAGTTAGGCATAACTTTGATAAAGTCTGTGAGACAAAGTTATACCAACTTCAGGAATAACTTTGGAAGTGAACTTGGCAGTTATAGCTAACCAGGCATAACTTTAAGGAAAATCGCTTCAAACAAGATCTACATAAATCTACACAAGACTCGAGATGGAGGGTCTTTGTGATCAAGACGAAGAGATGATCCGTATACTGAAGATCTTTGTGAAGATTAGATAGTATAGGTCGTCATTCGGTAACTATTCCATTCGAGAGATTTTATGTTCAAAAGTTATAGCGTTAGTCTATGATTTTGGATGATAAAATATTGATGCATGATTTTGGAAATAAAATGTTTTGAAATGTTTTCAAAAGTGAAAGAGTTTTATTTTTATATTTATCAATTATTTTAATAGAGAATATATTTATGAGATTCTATTGGTTAGTAATACAACTTATGGGTTTTCATGCTACCTAGGGTTTCTAATATATTCTATCTCAATTTGTTGTTAACCTAATTAGCCCACCTAGGGTTGGAGCCATCTAGGGTTTCGTGGAAACCTAGTATTGTGCCACCTAGGGATGCGTGCCTCCTAGGGTTTCGTGAGCTAGAGGATTTCGGCCAATCTAGGTTGTTTCCTTAGTTTACCTAATCTAGGATTCTACTATATCTTTACAACAATATTTTGAGCTATCAAGATAAATATATTTCTATAAGATAAACCAAATAATATTTTGAGATAAAGATATTTCTATAAGATTAGCAAATATTATTTTATGATAAGATAAGTATCTTTATTAAATATTATACTAGGGTTTTAGATCTACCATGATTCTACTACTATAAATACTCCTTCACATACAAATTGCAATTTACACGACTATACACGAAATACACTACATTCACACGGCACAAATATTTATTAGTGTTGATTTTCAAAATCGTTTTAAAGCAAACCTTTGAGCAAATATTTATTATTTTTAGAGTTTGTTTTTAAAAGAGTCTTGCATCAATTATTATCAATCGCTTGAGTGAAATACGTTATTGGATAATAGTACATCATTATAAGCTTACAATTCTTTAACGGGAATCTGTGTGAGTTATATTGTTACTTCTTATTAGCGTAAGGCTAGTATAGAGTATTTAAGCGATACTCACCCTTGAGTTATAATCATAGTGTTGATATACGAGTGGGTTGGAATTTTGTTATCCGAGAAAGAAAGGTACTAAAAATTATTAATCGAGAATAGTGGACGTAGGTTTCAACGTGTGAAACTGAACCACTTCAAAAATCGTGTGCCTCTCTCTTATCTCTTTACTTTTCGTTATTTCGTTATTCGCGCTTACTTTGATTAATTAATTAGTTGATTGTAATTCATAAGATCAAATAATTAATTACATATCATATAAATCGAAAAAGTGGGGCTAGTTTTTAATACTCAATTCCCCCCCCCCCCCCCCTCTTTTGTATTCGATCAATAGACTCTACAATTGGTATCAGAGCCTCGTGCTCTTGATTGCCTT
>JAIUZE010011260.1:0-13155 GCA_022085475.1 Heliosperma pusillum | reverse complement strand
AACTCAACAAACCCACAACCAAAACTCACCAAAACTCACAAAAACAACCCCAAAACTCACCAAATCCAACATCTAACCCACAAATTAACCCACTACTTCACCTAAATACATCCCAAAACCTCAAAAACCCAATTTTTCCCTCTTTCAATTGAATATTCCGAAAATCAACATGGCTCAACAACCACCAAGGAAAAGGACAAGAGCTCAACTTGAGGCCGAGTTGGAGGCTAGGCTTCAGCAGGTGACGCGGGAATGGGTCCGGATAACGATTTTCCGGATATCGTCTTCGTAAGTGAAATAGCAAGAGGTAAATTTCAATGTTTAAAGCGTAGACCTCTTCCCCACTCCCGTTTTATTTGCCGGAATACTATGCGGAACCTTGGCCTTGATACGGTCACTCTTGAACTTTTCAAGGGTTTGGGTATGGGGGGACTATACGGGCAGCACTTCCGTACTTACCCCCGTCTCACTTGGGAATTTTTGAGTTCGTTTAGTCATGAGAAAGATAGAAATACGGGTATGGTCAAAATTGTTTCCTTTCGCCTACTTAATACTGCTTTTAACCTTCCCCTTGAGAAGTTTTGTAAAGTTTTAGGGGTCAAATATCATAAGCCGTACAAGGTCCCCGAAAGCTTTAATGTGAATGATGTGTGGACTGCTATATCGGGTTTTGAGTTTGAGAAAGGAACTAAGAGACCGGCAAATGCTTGCCACAATGCCCCTATTAGGTTTTGGCATAGGTTTATGGGTTGGACGTTGTTTGGGAGAGAGGAGTGTCATAATTTTGGGGCCGATGAGCTTTCGATTTTGGCGGCTTACTTGTTCCAACAGCCGCATAAATTTGGGATCAACATCGGTCATCATGTCGTTATCCACTTCCAAAAAATTGCCAATGACCCGTTTAGCCCTACCGGAATCCATTTAGGGGGGATTGTTACCAAGATTGCTCATGTACTTTGTAGAGATGCTCTGGATGAGCGTAATTTGAGGTGTTTAGGGGGATACTCATTGTTGACGGAGGACTACGTTTTTAAGAAGCTTGAGTGGGTAATAAAGAGAGTTGAGGACGGGAAGACTTATTGGAGGATTCGAGGGGTAAATTCTATTCCCCTCCCTAATAGTGCGGCTATGAAAGTGGTTCCTGATAGCGCACATTATCTTCTCCCCTTAGAGGAGGAGAACCCTCCACCACCACCTGAAGAAACCCCGGAAGATCCTTTAGCTCCAGTGACCGCATTTAGGCGAGATCCTACTGCCCCCGTCACTACATATAGGAGAGAGGAGCGGGGCCCCACTTCCACCACCTTGCCTTATATGAGCCCCTTCTATCATCAGCAGCAGTGGCGCCCTTGGCCCAATTCATCCCAACCCGACGCATCCACTTCCACCACTACCAGTTACCCACCTTTGGATCCCTCCTTGATCCAGTTCATGGCCGACATGACTTTGGCCTCCGAGGCAGCAGCTACGGAGAGAGAGGCAGCGGCTAGGGAGAGAGAGGCGGCAGCTAAGTGGCGTGAGGAGGAAGCTCGGGATAGAGCTCTTTTGTCGCAGCGGATGGACAGGATGTATTATGACTTGGCTCTTGGCCCATACCCTTCTTACGATAATTGGTGTAGGGAGGGGTATAGGGAGCCAGTTGGCCCACATCCGTCCTATTTCATGTGGCCAGAGGGCGGGTATGATCAGGGTTCTAGGGTGGTTGGTGATTTCAATGTTCAGCCAGACTATTATTCTTCTGCGCCGGGTTTTACTCAGCCGGTAGTTGATGAGGAGGAGGTGGACCCAGAGATTGCGGCTCAGAATGCCGAGTGGTTTGACAGGATGGGTCCACGGTTCGAGATTGTGGAGGGTGGCGGCTCTGGTTCGGGAGCCCAGGATGTAGATGCGTCTTTTGCTGAGGCCAGTCATGGCCAATTTGATACTACATCCTCTGATTTCACTGGATACTCTTGAGGCCGGAAACCCATGAGTATGATCCCTTATAATCCAAATCTTCATCATATTTACATTTTCGCATGCATTTAGATAGTTGTATTATATCTTAGCCTAGTCATCCATTTAGTTTCATCCATTTAGTTGCATCCATTTAGGCTTGCATTAGAATTTAATTTTGTAACATATCGTCACATATTAGCCTTGCATCCATATAGTGTAGTTTGCATTTACTTAGATCATGACATTGTATTATATCATTTTGCATTTAGTTTTAGGACTTTTATTTAGTCCATGCCTTTACTTAGAGCTAACCCTCTCGTATATATTGTTCATATTGTTTTTATTTTTCAAAATATTTAAAAACCCCAAAAACAAGTTTTTATTTTTCAAAATATTTAAAAACCCAAAAACATGTTATTTGTTTTGAATTCACCCCTCACACCATGTAAATACCAAGTGTGGGGAGGGAATTCCCATAAATTGAAAAACCCAAAAAGATTGTTTTGTTTTTCCTTTTCTTTTTTTTTCTCTCCTTCCATATTTGAGTCACTTACTCGGGGACGAGTAAGACTTAAGTGTGGGGAGGATTTTATTTCTTTTGTATATATCGTTGATTTTTGAAAAAAAAGTTGAAAAATGCCTAAAAATCGAAAAATTTGAAAATTTTCCAAAAAAATATATGTTTAGATTAGTTTGTATATAGTTTATTTTGTATATATTGCCGTGTGTTTCTTTTTATCTCCATCCATAGGTGCGCCCCACATCATAAGAGGCACGAAAAAGGGAAAATGAAGACGCTTTGGTGAGATCTTTCCTATTTCTCTTCTCCCTTATCTCATTTCCTTCTTACTTGAGGACGGGATGTGTTGATGACGATGGTGTGAATTTTGTTGATTGGCGTGTGTGCCACTTGTGTGCTGTTAGGAGATAGCATTAGCTTATGTGTCATATAGTCGGTTAGAGCATGTGCATTTAAGTTGTATATATGCTAGATTGCATCATGGCATATAGTTGCATTTAGAAAAAATGTTTTAATAATTGTCTTTTTGGAAAGATTGTTGAATGTGCATAGTCCCTTTTTGCTACTTTTTTATTCATAAAGTGTTCATCTTAATCGTGGAATTTTAGACGCCCTGGGTTGTGCATTTCTAGTGAGTTTTAACCCGTCTACTAATGCCGAGCCACGAGTTTGCGCTTATTCCACCTCGACACCCTCGATTGATGTGATTATTCCGATGGTAGAAAGAATTCTTAGGTGACCGTTCTTGCTATGCAACCAACCATGATTCATTGTTCTTCCACTTTTGATCAAAAAAAAAAAAAAAAAAGGGAAACAAATCAAACAAGCTGAAAATATTGAGTCAATTATCATCTTTTCTTGTTTTCGTCGAGGAAGTGCAAAACGGAACTTCTAGGGATTCTAGTGGGCCCATATCTAGGCCCCCTTTCGATGCCACTACGGTGGGGATACCCCTATTGTTGGTTCCGACCGCATGTCCTTGACGGAAACCGTGTGCTTTCATGCCAAAAATTGCAAACCAAAATGCAAATCAAAAAGAAAGAAAAAGAAAAGGAAAGCAAAGTGTGAAATGAAAAATTTTCCAAGCAATAAGACTCAAATCTCAATTTCCTTTTATCCTTCTTGAATCATTCACCTTTGAAGTTGCATAGTGAGACGGGACGACCCTTGTGTCTCATTTATTTGAGAAACGTGAATTCCATATGCTATTGTGCTTAATAACGTCACGAGGATTTCATTTCCATCTTCCATTTTATCGCTCTTGGCCAAGCAAATAGTAGACGGGGTTCGAAATTTTCATTAGACTTGCACCGCTAGGAGGCGAATATTTTTCCATGCTTTATGATATTAGTGGCTTACAAGGATCATGCATTATTTAAACGGTTTTCCTTTTAGATATTTCCGTCACATGGATGAGGCATGTGATTTTTCTTTTGTTAGATGCATCTTTGTCGTGTTCTTACGTGTTTTTCATTTGGATGCGTCGAGATTTTGAGCAAGCCCCTACTTGCCTTGCAAGGAAGTACTCTACCTCATGAGTATCTCGTTGTGAGTTGAAGGGACGGAGGAGGCCCGTTAATTGCCTACCGTCGGATATTATTAATAGTTTAGGTTGTAGCCTTAGTATTAGTGTAGTATTGAATAAGGGTACTTATGGGTCTCGAATTTTGTTTACTTACTCGGGGACGAGTAAGTCTTAAGTGTGGGGAATTTTGATAAGCATTCATTTAGTCACATTTTTACCTCATTTTCGTCCCCATTTTGGTCCGTTTACACGGATTTGCGTGTCTTTAATTGCATTTTATTTCCCGATTTCCCGCGCTATGAATATTGATCTCAATTTGCAGGAATTAAGGCGGAAATGAGGAAATCGGTGCATAAAGACATTGCATGAGTCGGGATTCGAAGATGAGACGAAAAATGAAGAAGTATGTTATCAGGTGGCCCAGGCCGGTCCCCAGACCGGCGGCCGGCCCACCGGCCCAGACCACCACACTGCAAGTGAAAGAAATGAAAAAGTGAAGAAAAGGCCCAGGTAGCGCCGGCCGGTCCACCGGCGGCCGGTCGACTACCCGGCCCACACCTACATCAGAATGTATGTGAGAGTGATTTGGTGCTCCAGGCCGGTGGGGGACCGGCGGCCGGTCGACCGGCCCAGACCATTATTTCCCATACTTAGAAGATTTTTGAAGATTTTGAAGGCAAAGTTCCTGAAGTCACGCATGTGCTCCAGGCCGGTCAGAGGCCCGGCGGCCGGTCGACCGGCCGGGAACACAAGACTGAAAAATTCGCATTTTCTTCTAATTTCTTCCTTAATTTCGAGAGACCTATATATACCCCCCCTTATTATTTTGTAAGCAGTTTTTTGAGTAGTCTTTAACATTCTTCTTAGCACGAAACCCTAGAAACTTGTAACCCAAATTAATCATTAAATACTCTCCTAATATTTCCCTAATCCAGTTTTAGTTTCTCATTTTCAAGTTGTTGATTTTAGCATTTCATTTTCATTTCTTGGAATTTGTATTGAAGACTTGGGTGAAGACATTCCCTCATACTCATCAATATAAGTTTGTTTGGTATAAAATCTCTCATCTTTTTATTGTTTATGCAATTAATTTCCATCTATAGTTTATAGTTCATCTTTTGATTATTATCTTTATTCTTCTCATAGTATTATGGTGATTGAACTCCCCCTTCCCTTTAGTGCTTTGATTTCCTTTACCATGTGTGAGTAGATTATCCTCTAGGGTTTAGGGGAGCCTAAGGGTGGATCATGTGGGGTATTAGGTTGGTTAATTAGCAAGTTTGTGGTAAATGATTTGGGTATTGCCCATATGAACACCAAGTGTTTGATGAAATGTGTGAACGAAAGTTACCATTTTATCAAGCATGGTTTGATCTTCTCTTAAGCGACGGTGGTAGAGACGATTAGACTAAGTGTTTATATGGGTGATTTGAGACAAATGCGATAGCTTGTTGATGATTATCGATTGTTGAGACATTAGGAATCGATTTTACTCGAATTATTTACCTCTTTCGCTAGTTACCCGACTAACCCATTAAATCCCCCTAAGGTGAACCTTTTACCCTAGCCTTTCCCTTAATTGTTTTCATCTTTATTACTTAGCGATTACTTGTTTTTCCTAGTTTTTAGTTAACTTTCCAATCCGTCATATTTTAGGCTAGAATAGGATTCAATCGAACTAGTAGTTGACCTCCCCCATCCTCGTGGATTTCGACCCCTTTATACTACTTTTATTGGGTTATTTTTGATGCTTGTTTTGACGACAAACCGATCATCAATGGTCAGCGTAAGGAGGAACTTTGCCGGCCGACCAAACCGCCGGCTATAGGGTTGCTGAAGTGGCCTGGGGTGGATGGGTCAGTGTGGTACGTGGGGGTTGTTATTCATATTGTTAGTTGTGTTCCTGCATCTCATTCATGTGTACTACATTTCACTTTGAGATTTATTTATTTTTTAATTTTATTTTTTCAAAAGTACTGCATTGATTTGATATGCCAATTAGTATGTGTACTACATTTGAATAAACAGACAAAATAAAAACTATAAGCGCACGACCCATAAACACAACTACAAGCGGCCACATGCACCACCACCCTCCCACGACCATCGTACCCGATTTCAACGATGTCGGGGAACCACCACCAAACCGCTCCAGCGACACTAGCCATAAACCACCACCACCGAACCCCACCATATCACACTAATTAGCCCTTAATTAATTTGGACATAAACCCTAATAAACAATGAAATTATAAGAAAGAGCCAATTTAATTATTAAAATAAGATTAACGGATTATATACATTTTCGTCACTCGAATAATTTTTTTTTAATTGAAACTTTTCAAGGAGGATGAAGAAGATCAAGGTTTCAACAATATAGTGGAGTTAAAGAAAATTAGGTTTGCGTTTTTTAAAAAGGGTAGCAAATGGAAAATTTTGTGTAAGAAGTACTATAATGAGTACAAATTGTACTATGAAAATAAACTCCGAAAAAGATTAATAGCTAAGAGTAAAGAAAGTAAATAAGATGAGAATTACACCAACTTTTAAGGAGAAGGATAAAATATTAACATAATGAAAAATTGAATCTTCAATATTATTAAAACTCAACTTGCAATATCCAACATAACCCAAACTTACCATCTCCAATCTCTCTCTAATTATTCTAAGATAACCCTAATACAAATCAAAATTAGAGTAAAGCACAAGTTGCGGTCTGAAATCTCTAATTTAGTATCTATATACAAAAGCTCAAAACAAGCGTTTAGTCAAGCCCAAGAGACGGTTTACTCCATAGAGTGGAATTTCACCCGGTTGGGTGAAACGTCACCCAATGGAGGAAATGACCAAAATTCGTCAAATGGTCGAAAAAGATCGTCATGTGAAATTTTGTCGGTCGGGTGAATTTTTACCCGACGACTGAATATTAATTCTGGTTAAAGTTTGTCTTCAGGAGTACAATTTCCTTGATCTTGACACCAACTAGACTTTGACCTCTCCTCATCCCTGGTTGGGTGATATTTCACCCGATGGAGAAAATGACCAAAATTTATGAAATGGTCGAAAAATGACATTGAATTAAAGCTCTCTCGGTCGCGTGAAATTTCAACTGAAGAAAGAATATCAATTTTCTCCAATTTTGTGTTTGGAAGTATCTTTCCTTCATCTCGGGCTCTCAGCCCTGAGTAGAGCTTCACCGCTCCTCAAAGTTACTATGGAACTATTGCGATATACCTGGTGAAATAGTTTGATATGAAAGTTTTATAAAAGATCAAGTTTTTCATTTGTTTTCGAATTAAACACCTAAAAGATGAAATTCTTGTTCGTTAAACAGCAAAATATTAAATTAATTATACATAGGTTCAGCATGGCAATTTGTACTCAGTGAAATCCCCAATTGTTGTTTGTAATCTTGATGTTAAACTGAGTTGTATTTGGTTCTCTTAAAGAAATGAGATAATTAGCGGACCGTATGTACCATATCTTAGTGCAATTGACGCCCATATCTTCGTACAATTGATGCATTGATGTATCTATCAAATAATACAAGACCTGATATAGCATCACTACTTAATCTTCTAGCAAGACATAACATAACACCAACAAGAAGGCATTGGAATGGTATTAAGCCCCTCTTACGTTTACCTTCAAGGAACTCAAGACCTTGGATTATTTTACCAAAGAAAGAAAAGTCAGATACATTATTTGTCAGAAGTATACAAAGCAACATCACAAATCAGATTTATGTTTACTTATGACGATATGATACACCTTTATCATGGAAGTCTGATAAAACGATATTTATTCATATTTATACCCCTTATTTAAATACGTTTTGTGGCCTCCATCACATTATTTTATTTAATTGTTATTCATTTACGAGTTTCCGGATTTAATCTTATAATTTTAGTAATATTGTTAAAATGATTAATTTTCGTGTGATTTGGATTAATAGGTTAGAACCGGTAGAAATATACCCAGTGCAATTAAATGATCATGGAAGATGGAGCAAGTCATCAAAATAAGTATTCAAATTGGCCCAAATAAATTGGTTGTCATGTTGATAAAATGTTCAAGTCAATTTATTGGTTATTACACCTACAACTATGACCTAGATTTGGCCCAACTCAATTCACATGTTCTTATCAGTAATTGGTATAAATACCCATGTTCTTATCAGTAAAGGGGCAAGCAATTACCCATCTATTTTCATATAATTTGAGCGATAAAGTGAGACGGTCTTCTATCTATACTAAGAGGCGAGAGTAGAAGGAGATAGTACTCCGGCGTTGTCTTAGTACACGGCGGCGTAAGGGCGGATTTAAGTTCAATTGGAGGTGTGACATCCGAAGATTATGCGACGCAGTCCAGGCTACGAAATAAGTTCTCTTTCTACTCTTGTAACTAATTTATGTTTGATATTCGTTATATATTTTAGTACTTGACACTGATTTTTATCCGTCCGATCGGAATCATTGATATTTAAGTTTTGCTCGTTTTAATGTTTAAGAATCGATCTTTCTCATAATTTGTTATCTTATTGTGATTTTGGTTGATTTGCATGCTAATTACGGAAGTTTGGCTTAGTTCAATTTGCGTAATACTAGTAGAAACTAATTTTATTTATGGTCTGCGAATGGTCTTAGGTAAGATTGGGAGGAAAAACCTAGTCTATTAATCTCTAGGTAGTGACGATATTTAGAGACTAATAGGGTTAATGGCGTATTCTTGGTACGATAATGCTACTAATCTGACCTTTAGTAGGGTGTGACAAACTTACATTGCTTAGATAGTTTAGAATCGTTCTATGCTTAGTTCAGGACGGTTGTGATCTAAGAGAATATAAGGACTTTCTGTTATCTTAAATTCCAAAATTAACCTATCAATTGGTTCAAGGTTAACGCATATAAAACGTCAGTAGACGGAACTAAGAGTACTAATTTTGGAAGTATGCTCGGGTATTTGTCTTCGCTTGTAAATAATAGCTCCTTAGTATTTAATTTGAGTACCTTCAGTTTACTATTTCAAAACTACAAAACGAACCCCCCCGCAGTCGACTTTAACATTGAATAACTAGTCTCTCCGTGGGATCAACCCTTACTTATTCTATACTATATAAATTTCAGATTATATGTCTGTTGAAGGTAAGGTAAATAAATAGTTAAATTGTATGCGCAAACGACACGTATCAAAGTCAGCCAAACAAACTTTAACGCTACATCATCAAATCATGGTTAAGTAATAGCTCTTTATGAAGCTGGTCGTAAATGTATACATAAAGGTAAATGATACACCGTATTTACAAAAAAGTGGATTAAGAACAATATTTGATCAACCTACTATTGTATAAGAAGATAATGCCACATGCTTTCATCAAATGAGAGAGAGCTTCATCAAAGAAGACAAAACTAAGCATAATCAACCATATTCTTCTTTATTCATGAGCTTCAGGATGAAGGTGTAATTGACATTCTGCAAATTTCATCAAAACACAACGTGATAGACCTTTTCACAAAATCACTCTTATCGACAACATTTCAAATACTGGTGAAGAAATAGAATATTGAAATATGCGATCTTATAGAAATCTGCTAAATTGAAGGGGACTACTATTTTGTACGTACTTCACTCTTCTTTCCTTCATTAGTTTTTATTAGACATGTAAAACCTGACCCAACCCAAATGACCCTGCCCGAGTAACAAACCCGAACTGCACGGAATTGAGGACCCGAACTTGACTCGAAACTCGAACATATTCAACTCGACCCGAATGTTCATTATCGCAAACTGACTGATATCCCCAAATTACTTGAAAACGAACCACCCTAAAATGACCCGATAGCGAAATGACCTCACTGGCCTGGCCCGAATTCTTGAAAATACGAATAGCTTGAATTGATCTGGCCCGATTGACCCGTTTGCTAGGTCTTGGTTTTATTCCTCTGAGTTTTCCTCGCAATGATTTTAATGAGGCATTTTGGAAAAGTGTATAAGACACATTTTCCAATACTTGAGGTGAACGTATGATAAGTTATATTCTAGTATCGATTTTCCCCTATTTTTATCTTTTTTCAACTCGATTTTGTGTGCTTTTAGTGAAATGTGATAATTTGTTGATGATTTAAGTGTAAATTACCAATCGTTTAATTGTAGTCGGGATTTGTGCTAAGTGTAGTAACTATACGACATTATAATATGAGTTTGGGAGTGCGAAGTGCACTGTTATACATAAATGATTGTATCGTTACGGAATGTTTTGAACAAAGAAATATTATTCGTTATTGTTGATTACGTTGAAATATGCTTAGAATCAAAAGTGATCCATTGTATCCTTTCATTGAAAGGTTGTGTTCTTTCATTGAAAGGATAATTGATACATTGTATTCTTTCTAGTAGTTGAAGGTTTATGCCTTTCATGGGAAGGATGTGTCTTTTGATTCAAGGGATGTGTCTTTTGGTCAAACCATCACACCACTTCATCCTCTATATAAGAGATGTTGGTGTTGGAGAAAATAACAACAATTTCTCTTGCACATTTTGCTACAACAAAATCAATATAATTACTCAAAATAATTTTTTGTGAGCCTAAGAATCAAAGGGCGTACTTTTTTTATCCTGCGAGAAATCCCGTGCAACCTAAGGCTATAAGGGTCGGAATATTCTCTAAGTAATGTGGTATCCGTGACTCAAGTATTATCCAAGTATATCCTACGTTTGCATCGTAGAATGTTCCCCGTTGTCCACAATATTGTAACCTACACATTTAGAAAATATACTATTATTATTGTGTTACGATGTCAAGCATCAAGGATATGACGTCAAAATTTGGAAAACAAGAAAAATTCGATGGAGTAGACTTCCGTTGTTGACAAAAGAAGATGCATGTTGTTGACGACCTCAAAGGTTGTCTATGTGTTAAGCATACCCAAGCCTGAGGAGCGAGATGATGAAACTATGGAAGAGACGAGGAACCGGAACAAGTGGGAAAACGATGTTTATATTTGTCGTGGTCACATTCTCAACGATATGTCTGACTCTCTCTTTGATGTTTACCAATATGTGGAATCCGCAACGGGGTTGTGGAACATGTTGGAGCCTAAGTACATATAAGAAGATGCTTCTAGCAAGAAGTTTCTTGTCGGCAATTTTATGAACTATAAAATGTCGGACTCTAGGCCGGTGATGGAGAAATACCATGAATTGCTCCGTTTTTTGGACCAATTCACACAACATAAGATGGAAATGGATGAAGCCATTTCGGTGTCTAGTATAATCAACAAAATTCCACCATCATGGTAGGACTTCAAACATATGCTGAAGCACAAAAAGGAGGAGTTGTCTTTGGTGCAACTCGGAGAGCATTTACGCATAGAAGAATCCCTTCGGGATCAAGAAAAAAAAAATCCCAAAGGCAATGAGACTAAGGGGTCTTCCTCCGTGAATATGGTGGAGGAGGTTGAATGTTCTAATAAGAACAAGGAGAAGAAGAACGGTCCCAACAAGAAACCGAAAGGTGCATGTTGGATTTGTGGAAAATCCGGACATTTCAAGTGTGATTGTCGGGTTGGGAAAAACAAGAAAGTAAGGAATACTATTCGTTGCGGGCAAGGGTCTAAGGACCAAACGCCACCGCTTAATCAAGGTCAGATTCTTGACTATGACTTAAATTCGGTAAAGAATTATGTGTCACCAATATCTGAGGCATTCTATGTGCAGGATGATGATAAGGCACGGTGGATTGACTTGGGTGCAACAAAGCATGTTTGTAAAGATTGTCGTTGGTTCAAGTCATATGAAACAGAAGTAGATGGATCTATTCTCCTTATGGGAAACGAGTTGACTGCACCAATTCTTAAGCCGTGGCTTAGTAGTATTAGTATTTAGTTCCGGGAAATATATTAATTTGAACGATGTATTGCATGTTCCCGGGATTAGGAAAAACTTAGTTTCTTGTAGTATCTTATCAAGTTGTGGATATAAACAAGTTTATGAATCTTGTAAAGATGTACTTAGTAAGAATGGTTAGTTTATTGGATTTTGATATTTATGTAACAGTATGTTTATGTTAAATATTAGTAATAATGATTATTGTATGTTTAACGTTTCTACATGTGACTACGCTTCCCCTAATTTAGTATCTTTAATAATGCAACGTTATGGCATGCTAGGCTCAAACATGTGCATTTAAAACGTATGATTCTTATGTCTAAACATGAGCTGATTCCTACATTTGATATTAACAAGGAAAAATGTAATACTTGTATGTTAAATAAGATCTCCAGACAACCGTTTAAAAGCAATGAACATAAATCGCGCATGTTATAAGTTGTACACATCGATCTTTTTGATTTTGATTATACTCCATCTTTAGGTAATAAAAAGTATATGATAACTTTTATTGATGATTGCACTAGATATTGTTATGTATATTTGTTGCATTCTAAAGATGAAGCTTTGGAGAAATTCAAAGTGTATAAGAATGAAGTCGAATTGCAAACATCGTATATGAGAAAGAAATTACACACTGATTGAGGCGGTGAATATTACGATGTATCATACTTAGAGTCTTGTGGTATCATCCATGAGGTAACTCCTTCCTATACACCTCAACTTAATGGGGTTACGGAAAGGAAGAATAGGATACTAAAGGAGATGGTTAATTCCACGTTATCTTACTCCGTTTTAAGTGATGGATTCTGGGGTGAAGCGGTATTAACCGCTTGCTATTTGCTAAATAGGTTTCCAAATAAAAGGAATGTAACAACCCAGTTTGAACTTTGGCATAAACGTAAAACAAATCTGAAGCATATTCGGATTTGGGGATGCAGGGCAGTCGTAAGACTACCTGAATGTGACAACCCTTGCGAATGCGGAAATATAAAACGTACAAGCATGTGAATTAATATGCGGAAATACGGTATTTTAAAAACCTTTAAACATGCAAGATATATAACACGAGGAGTGTCAAAATATTACAAACTAAATACGAAATACAAGAAAGAGACGGGGTCTCTTAAAATGTTAGCAAAGAACAAGTGTTTAGCAAAACTAGCTAATATCGTCTAGAGGTGAAACTTCCAGGGACAACGCCCGCTAGCTCACACCCGAACCCAAAATAGCATAAGCAAAAAGCCATCCATGCAAGTGAACCTGTTCATTCATGAAAAACATG